>VDFB02324247.1:0-13178 GCA_007258455.2 Sequoia sempervirens
CTCTACCCATTTCATATGCCTCTCATTTAATTTTCCCTGACTATTTAGGTACTTGAAGGCCTGATGATCAGTATATAGAACAAATTCCTTTGGAAACAAATAATGTCTCCATTTCTTTAATGCTTGAACTATTGCATAAAATTCCTGATCATATACAGAATACTTTCTCTTGGCATCATTTAACTTTTCACTAAAATAGGCAATGGGCTTACCTTCTTAGCTCAACACTGCTCCAATGGCACAACCTCTGGCATCACAATCCACCTGAAACACCTTGTTGAAATCTGGGAGGGCTAGAATAGGTTGCTCTGTCACCTTCTGCTTCAACAGTTCAAAAATTTTTGCCACTCCACTGCTCCACTTGAATTCTTTTCTATCCCATACTAAAATCTATGCAATCATATTATGACGTAGTATTTTAAATTTAAAGTTATTTTAGGCACATTCATCAATGAAGGGAATCAATAATTTGCATTTGAAGTTCATTTTATGATCGGCTTGAGGGATGCAGAGAATTCCTATGCGAAAGCTATGAGGGCGGAGGCAACTAAATTTCATTCAATAAAAATGGATTTCCAAGCATGGCAATTTGTAGACGACATTCCACATTCAAGCTCCCGCAAACACTTTGACACTTAGAATTTTCAAGTTCAAATTCCAACTTTAAATTTATTTGGTCACATGAGGATTTCAAAGTGAATAATCACATTTAAATGTTCATTTATGGTGTTTGGGTCAAAATGAGGAAATTCCTTTTGTGGGCACTATGAAGGTGGAATCCGTGGGAATTCGTGCCATAAAAATGGCCTAAGGTATAAGGCCTTCCGCGAGGTGACTCTTGCAATGTGACCAAAACTTAGTGAATTTTTTTGGGTCTCGACAAGGGTTTTGCAGAACATAGAGGGTTGGATTCCATTAGAGACCATGCTATTATTTCAGCATGGTAGGAATAGGTTTCCATGAGATGCTCTTAATTGTTAAGCTCATTTCATTTTCACTCAAGGGTTTAATCTTAAATTTTCAACTTTTTTAAAGAATGATGTGAAATCTTATGCTTAAAACAACGAATTCATAGTGAAATATAATAGTGAAAATGTTGAGAGATCCAACTAGGTAAATGTGATGATTAAAATGACAAACCTTGCAAAAAATTCACGTTCCAACCACTTCTAATCAACGGAAAAATAAAATGCACAAATGAGCTACTGCAAAATCCAAGTGAGTAAGGTGGGAAAAGACTTCAATTGAACCTCTATCTATAGTCCTATATGCATTTAATTCTAGTAGTTTTCTCAAAGAGTGTAAAAACCCTAAACGTGGAAATATGAAGAGAGGGTGCCAAGAGTTTGTAGGCCACAATGATGCGGGTGCCAAGCATGTGGGATCCGCCCATATTTAGAGATAGTGAATGCAGGTGCCATAAGCACTAGCACTAGAAAGATGGAATTATACCAATGCACTTCTACGAGACATTTTCCGCAAACAGCTTAAGAGACCTCGACATCCGTGTGCCAACTTTTTGCACTAAAATTTCCACAAGTTAACTTGAGTAGATGAGACTTAGGCATATTTTAAAGGCTTCCTGGAGACATAAAAATTCCATAGGAAAATTTGAACCAAAGGAAAAAAGTGAAGGCAAAAGAAAAAATGAGTGGGCATGAACAAAGTCGGCGCAAAAGCGAAAAACCAAAAGAGGGGGTCCCTACTGTAAGCGGGGCATGTGTGTGAAATGCACAACAAGAATGATCAAAGGATATGAGGATGATTAGGTATGATTGTTAGACCTTGGATTTGATATGATGGGGATGATAAAATGATGCAATGAATGGGAATGGGATAATAATGAGAAGAATAATGATAATATATATAGAAAGGGGGGTAATGATGGAAAAGGATAATGATAAAATGGATAAAAATGGGGATAATGATGAAATGTTGCTACAAGACCAATAGTGTCTCAAGATAACTAGATCCTTGATTGATAATAATGGGGGGTTGCTTACACTAGAATTGGATAATTTCCTAGGCAAGGCTTGGATGTGCTCACTCAAGCTTGGATAATCACTTGGGTAAGGCTTGGATATGCTAACTTAGGCTTAGACGTGTATCATCATAAATTTTCACCCTTGACAATTTCACACTATGTTTTGTCCCCCCTAAATTATTGAGCCTAATCGAGTCCCTAATTTCCTAAATTATGCATTCTACAACCCATTTGTACCACTTTTTGAGAAATTGCAAGCATTGAACAAATGCATTCAATTAATATTTTCCCTTGATGCTTAATGTCCTAGAGAATAGGGCCAGGACCCATTCGCCCAAGGGTGAATGGGTCCCTGTATTCTATCAGGGACCAATTTTGGACATGTCAGAGTGGCCATTTTAACATTCAAAATTCAAATTTGAAATGTCAGCTATCAAGATTTATTTTTTGGGAAATTAGAGAAATATCAATAAATACCTATAGGAGCTAAGATATAACTCATAGAACATGTTAGAGTCACTCAAGTGCTCAAGCCTCCAAGGTCATTTATAAAAGCCAACAAAAACCTTCCACGAGAGAGTAAATAAAGAACATGAAATCACAACAATGGATGCAAGATGTGGCCAATATGCAATACTCAAGATTGCAATGATGTATTGGACTTACACAACTAAATTGAGATTAATTGCAATGTACATATGAATCCTTGCTTATATAAGCAAGGGTGATTATGTACCTAAATTAAATGGTTGTATCATAATTAAATGATGAGTCAATATTAAATAGCTTAAGACATAAGCATTAAATAAAAGCCAACTAGATAAGATAAGTGACAACTAATGCTTAACTAGAATGATACCCTCTGAGGACCTAAGTGGACTTAACAATGTAAATAGGACCTAGATAAGACTAGATAGGAAAATACCTATTTACACCAACACCCCCTTAAGTACAACTTAGGGAGTCAATTATTATGCAAATGGCATAAAGATGGGTCTTGGATATGAGGCCATGTTAGGTACCCATGTACAAATGCAAAGAAAATCTCTCACAAATGGAGAAAAGGAGAAAAACCAAGTGGGAAAAAACTCCTCCCCAAAAGAGAGATGAAATATAAAATACTCTCAATGATGCATGATGGGAACAAAACCCCGTCTGAGGAAAAAAACTCTCCCATAAGAGAGAAGAAGAGAGACCATGCAACTCCCTTGCGATGGTGAGTATCTTACAACAATATAATCTAGACATTGAATGTTGAAGATGATCCAATCTCGTCGAAGAACATTCCTCCCCTTAGGAAGAAACAAAACCAAGATGAGATGTAGGATTCCTTCCCATTCCAAAAAGGAATATGAGTGAAGAAGAATGATATGTAATGTCTCTAAACGATGCTCAAGTGTCTCCATGTCGATGTCAAAAGATAACAAACTCCAAATAGGAATTCTAGGCCACACAACTGAAGATGTCAATCTAAAACCTCCTAGATATGGTTTTCAAACACACTCCAAAGACAAAGAAACCATCTCCTCTAAAGAAGCATCCTCTAGATGTTGTCCAATAGTATCCACACTCATATCAAACTACAAAGAGTGATAATGTAGAGAATGAACAAGAGGGTTAAAGTATTCCCTTGCAACAACTAAAGAAGAATCATCTCCATTAAAGAGAATATGCATGCAATCAATTGTCTCTGAAATCTGAAAAGTGAGACTCAAAAACCAACCCACTAATTTTTGTCAAGTATGCATCCCAAGCGGATGTAGCTAAAAGAAGATGTAGATCCTGTTGTACTGAATCACAAGAGGCCAAACCTGTGCTAATATGAGAATCATCAAATGTAATAAAAGATGGAGGAAATTAAATTTAAGGATCAAGAATATGATTGGATGTGAGAACACCCAAGTTCAAGAAGCTGCAAGATCAAATCCAAATGTATTTTACATAGTTTGGGAACTGCATTTCTAGAACAGCTGCAAAATGGTCAACTTTGATGTTTGATATTTCATGAATGAAGATGATTGGTGAAAAAATATCTTTCACACATGTTCACCATGCCTAAATGAGATAATCTCTAAAGTTATAGCTTCTCAATATCACATTTGATAATTTTTCAAAAAAGGCAAATGGAGGGTTTCAATTGAGCTTGACAGTGATAATTTTTAGAAAATGCTATGTAAGCAACTTTGGGAATTTATAGTTTGCAATTATGAAAACTTCATACCAAACTATTTGATGAGCATAATATGATATCACAACTCAACATGTATGTTCATTTTCATGGTCATCAGAGGAGTTCTGATATGCTTTTTAATTGTTTTACAACTGCTCCCGGGCTAGATTTGGCACCCCAAAAAAGTTGCAAATTTTGAAATTCTAAGGGTGACCCAGTTGATGTATTGGCCTCAAATGTTTCCAATTTCAATTTTTTTTTATGATGAACTCATTTGGTGCATTAAATTAAAAATTCATTTTTCTCACTACATGCTCTAGCAGGGTCAGTTTACAAATGAAGTACTTCGATTTGGCGAGCTGTTCGAAATCCGTCATAAACCCACTTCCAAAATAATTGATCACGGTCCCTTGCAAATTTTTGTGGCTTCAGGATGCTATGTGCTAAAGTTTGAGAGGCATAATTTTTTAAAACATTTGATATGTTTTAAAAAATGAATTTGGGACAGTTTTAAAATGAATTTAGTACCCTCCAATTACATGTTACTCTTTTATGTTGATGTTGCAATACAGAAGCTCCCAACTTCAACACTTCAAAAGCACAAATATAAGGCGTTTCTTTGGGCATATCTACGAAGTATGGAAGTTGTGCAGGCTATTTTCTGTGGGAAACAATTCCACACTAGCATGACAGTTTGAGAGTAATAGATGCAAATTGTAAGAGCTTAGTGAGGGTTTGTAGGCAATCCTAAAATATGAATGAATGGATATGAATAAACTTGGAAGATTATGAGACAGGTGCATAAAGTGGAATATCAGGTGTAAGCTATGAATGACAAGAGCATTCGTTTATCACATCAAGCTTGATCATGGGTACAGTGGCATACAGAAATACATCACTCATTGCTATTCAAATTTTGGAACAATTATAATATGGGGAGAATGACCGTGCATGATAGAGAAGATTTGATTTTTGGACATACTACTGGGCCTGCAAAGGAAGATTCATTCGAGTGAATTCAAGCATTTCCTATACTCCTGCAAACAACATGGTAACTAACCCTAAAATCTAGAGCCAAAAAGAAAAAACCCTAAATACATAGGTAAGACATACTGTCGGAGTGAATTTTTAAAGTCATACCGAGTGCATTTCTCACACTGATAAAAACTTCATTGGGGAATGATATACTATTGAGGTAAAAGAAATAAAGTCTCTCTGATGATGCTTGTCACGCCCAAGGATTGAGGCCCAATGTTAAAATGAATGCTGGAAATATTTTAAGGTAAGAATGCATGAGTAATTTCCATTTGAGGTATTTTAAAATGGAATTATATAAGTGATTTATTAAAAAGTGAGCATTTGATGGGAAGGATTTGAAACAAGAAAATGCCAAGGAACATAAAGGTGAAAACTATCAAATGAAGGAGTGAAGCATAAGATATTTTCCCATTAAATAAAATATTTTTCTATGTAATTCACGGGAGAGGGTAATTATTTTACCCAAAGAATATTTTTATGTACAGATGGAGATCTTTAACCAAGGAGGTTAAAAGAAATATGTTAAGTCATTCAATGGATAATTATTTTTATTCACCTGGTGAAAATGCACAAATTAAAATGCAAGGTAAAATCTTTCACAAGGATGGGAAATATTTTCACTAGAGGAATTATAAGGCGGGTAATAATTTTTATTTTTGGGTAAAAAGGTGAAGCCAGTAGAGGAATTAAAGTTTATTGTGAAATAATTTTCACACGAGACAAAGATAACAAATATTAAAATATTTTAATTTGTCGAAGGTAGTTAATTAAAATATAATGAAGAGCTCAGCCGACACACAATGAAGGGTCACAACTATTGTAGATATAGTATATATATATTTGATAAAATCAAATGAAAAGAATCAATACGTTAGGTAGTTGGATAGGGTGAACTGTTGCGAAACAGAATATCATGTTGTATATTGCAAAATCTTTTAAAATTATATAATGGAGAAGAATACATAAATTTGGTGAAATCCTTTCTTGGTGTTCAGTTGTTGTGATGCAATTATTTACATTTTTATCTGGTTGTCTCCAACTTGAGGTCTTTTAATCATTTAAATTAGTATATCAAGTATATTTCTGATTTATCAAAATGTATTCTCATTTTGTGTGAATTAATCAATTGGTTTCTGCAAGTCAGATTTAAATTCTTTTGGATGAATCACAGTGATTTAAATATTTCTTTTGGATAATTGAAGAAGAACCTAGTAAGAAAATATTCCAGCACAATTTATACAAGTCATAAATTTGGTGAAGTTTTATGCCAGTCATAGAACCTTATTCTCAAAGTGCCTAGCAACTGGAGTTAAGCCAAAAAGGGGAAACACATATCATTTACCTCTCAAGACTCCATTAGCCCAATAGAAGTAGGCACTGGTCCTACTAATTCCATTTTAGAATCTCATAAAATCTTATTAAACCATCCACATTTCAAATTCAATACTAGGAGTAGGAGTAGTCAGTAAGCTTTCATCTATTACACTTTGTGCCATTGTAATAGATCCATAAAATCAATCAAGTCATACAACTTTGAGTTTGCTTCATTCATATAGGTATACCCACCTAGGTCTAGCAAAACTTGAAGAAAAGAAGGTTCAAATCATTTGGCCTTGTATGTTATCCTGAAATGTATCAAGAGATTGGCAACCTCTTGAGGTATTCTTACCTACATTTTCGAGAGCTAACAGGGTCTTTGATAACCCTTGGGGAATATTCTACAAATAAGTGAAAAAAGATTTAGGTAATGTGGTAGGCATAGGAGGAATTGTAGGTGGCAAGGTAGAGAAGGTGGATTGTGGGATTGGAAGAGAGGAGGAGGATGGAGAAGAAGTGAATGAGGATGAATCCACCACAATCATTGAAGCAGTTTGGGCGATAGATGAAAGGTGGAAAAAGACGTCCACGACGGGCAGAGAGGATATGGGAAATGGAAGTGGAGTGGAAGCTAATGGAAGTGGTGAAATGGATAGTGGAGGTGTTGGTGAGTGGGGAGGTGGCCAAACTTTAGGATCATCCTCAGGAAAAGATGGTTCCTCCTTTCTTATTTCCATTTCAGGCACAAAGATTGCTACTTTCTTCATTTTCTTCGGGGCCCTTCGCCCCTACATAGCTTTTCTTTCATATACTCAAGGTTTTTCCATTGGTTGTCTCTCTGATGTGTATTTCCTCTTTCTTGACCTAGTCATAGGTGGAGACTTAACCATTGCACCTGATGGTTCTGCCTCAAACTCTTCTTCAATTTTATTACCTTGATCACTTTCCAAAGATCTTTCTTCTTCCCACTCTCCGAAAGTTAATTAGGAAATATGATCATCAATCCATTTATTTCTCCTTTACAATATAGGATGCATGATCACATCAATATTTGTCACTTCTTCCTCTACCCAATCAATTACTCTAAAAGGATCCTTCCAACTTGTTTCTTCATTTTTCCCCATGGATCTACATTTCCTTGTTCAATGTGAAAGAGAAATTCATACTCTTGGATTTCTATATTTGAATTTTCGACATAGATTACAATAGGGCATGAGTACAATCATCTCTCAAGGGTCATGGACTAAGGAACTCCATCTCGATGTTTGGATTGTAGCAGCTAATGTGATGATCGCAGCTATTGTGTAAGCTTAAGCAAAACTATCTTGTCAAAAGGATATCTCAGTATTCTATATGGAGCTCTTGAAAAACCTTCAATTCTGAAATATGTGAACTTGGGAAATTGAATGAACTAGTAGCCAAAGTTCTTCACCATCTCCTTGGCACAATAAGACATCCTATTTCCAAACTCGATAAAGACTTGAGGATATACATGATGAAGGCATCATTTACCCGCCTATAGCTCTTCTGGAAATTTCTATATTGTAATTGTAGGTAGCACTCATAAACAATGTTTTGATCTTTTCTAGTTCTTAGATTACCCTTGCATGTTAGACCTTTGTATGGGAAATTTGTTGCTAGCATGTCAAAATTAAGGGATTTCATATCAAATTCCTTGCTTTTCTTCATCGTGACGAGCTACGTATGGATGTTATCACTTATGATTCTTGCCCAATTAATTTTTTTTTCCCCTAAGAATCTCCTCAATTAAATACCACATCCACTCTTCAAAGAGGGAGGAAACTGGAAGACCCATTACTCTGCTCAACAACGTTACTAGATCATTGACTTCTTCAACAAAGTCACTCCTATAGAGTTTCTTGGGAAACTTTCCTACACTAGGTTGGGGTGTATGCATCCATTTCTTGTTTATCACCTGATAACACCACATAGGGTCTTCATTCCATACACCAGGGGCATCCTCCTTATTACATACTTCCATTTCATCAAACAAGGGTATCCCAAAACAAGGGTATCCCAAAAGTTCATCCAATAGATTGGGGTGTCAAATTTCCAACCACTCATCCATCAATAGTGATTATTCTTCAGGTGTCCTTGTGATAAAACTCTCAGCATCCATGAACAAGTTTGAGGTCGATCAAGGCAGAAGAGAATCATGTTGCATGAGCAATACCACTTTTTTTTATCCTTCCAACCATATCATCCTTGGGTTTGATTAAGACACGGGCCCTGAATTCATCAATGTTGACTTGTCCAAGGTCTGTATTAGAAAGCTTGTCTCAATCTGACATGATATTCGATGTCACCTCTACTGCGTGGAACTCGTTCTTCATTTAGCTTTTTCTTTCTTATTTTTTGTTGTCTTATCACCCTTTCTTTCTTTCTCGGTCTTTTCTATAAAACCTTTAAGGATGACACGTAATGAGTTGTTTTGATCAATTGAGAAAACCAAGTGTTAGTCAGATCGAAAATAATAATCATAGTCCACAACCATCGTTTAAACTTTCCAAATGTTAGCAAGAAACCATCAAAATCATCATTTTGGGGAAATTTCTAAACATTTGTGGGATTTCACACTTTACGGACCAGAAGGTTGTAGAATCCATGAGATTGAGGGGATATCAAATGAAAAAGACATCCACGGTGGCGCCAGTGAAATGGTGCTCCGCAAACGACATCCCACAAGAAATTTTTTGAATGGCCAAAAAACTTAACCATTTTATGATCAAAAAAATTAGGCACATGGAAAAAATGCTAAGGCAAGATCATTGAATTCACAATACTTGTAAAATTTATCATTTTGAACGTTGCAGAAAAAACTCATGTGACTGCCATCGAAGCGGAAACTAGCATAGGACAAGCCGAAAATATGGCACTGAAGTAGTGGTGACCCATAAATGGCCTCCCATACTAAAATCTATGCAATCATATTATGACGTAGTATTTTAAATTTAAAGTTATTTTAGGCACATTCGTCAATGAAGGGAATCAATATTTTGCATTTGAAGTTCATTTTATGATCGGCTTGAGGGATGCAGAGAATTCCTATGCGAAAGCTATGAGGGCGGAGGCAACTAAATTTCATTCAATAAAAATGGATTTCCAAGCATGGCATTTTGTAGACAACATTCCACATTCAAGCTCCCGCAAACACTTTGACACTTAGAATTTTCAAGTTCAAATTCCAACTTTAAATTTATTTGGTCACATGAGGATTTCAAAGTGAATAATCACATTTAAATGTTCATTTATGGTGTTTGGGTCAAAATGAGGAAATTCCTTTTGTGGGCACTATGAAGGTGGAATCCGTGGGAATTCGTGCCATAAAAATGGCCTAAGGTATAAGGCCTTCTGCGAGGTGACTCTTGCAATGTGACCAAAACTTAGTGAATTTTTTGGGTCTCGACAAGGGTTTTGCAGAACATAGAGGGTTGGATTCCATTAGAGACCATGCTATTATTTCAGCATGGTAGGAATAGGTTTCCATGAGATGCTCTTAATTGTTAAGCTCATTTCATTTTCACTCAAGGGTTTAACCTTAAATCTTCAACTTTTTTAAAGAATGATGTGAAATCTTATGTTTAAAACAACGAATTCATAGTGAAAAATAATAGTGAAAATGTTGAGAGATCCAACCTGGTAAATGTGATGATTAAAATGACAAACCTTGCAAAAAATTCACGTTCCAACCACTTTGAATCAGCGGAAAAATAAAATGCACAAATGAGCTACTGCAAAATCCAAGTGAGTAAGGTGGGAAAAGACTTCAATTGAACCTCTATATATAGTCCTATATGCATTTAATTCTAGTAGTTTTCTCAAAGAGTGTAAAAACCCTAAACGTGGAAATATGAAGAGAGGGTGCCAAGAGTTTGTAGGCCACAATGATGCGGGTGCCAAGCATGTGGGATCCGCCCATATGTAGAGATAGTGAATGCAGGTGCCATAAGCACTAGCACCAGAAAGATGGAATTATACCAATGCACTTCCACGAGACATTTTCCGCAAACAGCTTAAGAGACCTCGACATCCGTGCGCCAACTTTTTGCACTAAAATTTCCACAAGTTAACTTGAGTAGATGAGACTTAGGCATATTTTAAAGGCTTCCTAGAGACATAAAAATTCCATAGGAAAATTTGAACCAAAGGAAAAAAGTGAAGGCAAAAGAAAAAATGAGTGGGCATGAACAAAGTCGGCGCAAAAGCGAAAAACCAAAAGAGGGGGTCCCTACTATAAGCGGGGCATGTGTGTGAAATGCACAACAAGAATGATCAAAGGATATGAGGATGATTAGGTATGATTGTTAGACCTTGGATTTGATATGATGGGGATGATAAAATGATGCAATGAATGGGAATGGGATAATAATGAGAAGAATAATGATAATATATATAGAAAGGGGGATAATGATGGAAAAGGATAATGATAAAATGGATAAAAGGGGGGATAATGATGAAATGTTGCTACAAGACCAATAGTGTCTCAAGATAACTAGATCCTTGATTGATAATAATGGGGGGTTGCTTACACTAGAATTGGATAATTTCCTAGGCAAGGCTTGGATGTGCTCACTCAAGCTTGGATAATCACTTGGGTAAGGCTTGGATATGCTAACTTAGGCTTAGACGTGTATCATCATAAATTTTCACCCTTGACAATTTCACACTATGTTTTGTCCCCCCTAAATTATTGAACCTAATCGGGTCCCTAATTTCCTAAATTATGCATTCTACAACCCATTTGTACCACTTTTTGAGAAATTTCAAGCATTGAACAAATGCATTCAATTAATATTTTCCCTTGATGCTTAATGTCCTAGAGAATAGGGCTAGGACCCATTCGCCCAAGGGTGAATGGGTCCCTGTATTCTATCAGGGACCAATTTTGGACATGTCAGAGTGGCCATTTTAACATTCAAAATTCAAATTTGAAATGTCAGCTATCAAGATTTATTTTTTGGGAAATTAGAGAAATATTGATAAATACCTATAGGAGCTAAGATATAACTCATAGAACATGTTAGAGTCACTCAAGGGCTCAAGCCTCCAAGGTCATCTATAAAAGCCAACAAAAACCTTCCACGAGAGAGTAAATAAAGAACATGAAATCACAACAATGGATGCAAGATGTGGCCAATATGCAATACTCAAGATTGCAATGATGTATTGGACTTACATAACTAAATTGAGATTGATTGCAATGTACATATGAATCCTTGCTTATATAAGCAAGGGTGATTATGTACCTACATTAAATGGTTGTATCATAATTAAATGATGAGTCAATATTAAATAGCTTAGGACATAAGCATTAAATAAAAGCCAACTAGATAAGATAAGTGACAACTAATGCTTAACTAGAATGATACCCTTTGAGGACCTAAGTGGACTTAACAATGTAAATAGGAGCTAGATAAGACTAGATAGGAAAATACCTATTTACACCAACACCCCCTTAAGTACAACTTAGGGAGTCAATTATTATCCAAATGGTATAAAGATGGGTCTTGGATATGAGGCCATGGTAGGTACCCATGTACAAATGCAAAGACAATCTCTCACAAATGGAGAAAAGGAGAAAAACCAAGTGGGGAAAAACTCCTCCCCAAAAGAGAGATGAAATATAAAATACTCTCAATGATGCATGATGGGAACAAAACCCCATCTGAGGAAAAAAACCCTCCCATAAGAGAGAAGAAGAGAGACCATGCAACCCCCCTGCGATGGTGAGTATCTTACAACAATAGAATCTAGACATTGAATGTTGAAGATGATCCAATCTCGTCGAAGAACATTCCTCCCCTTAGGAAGAAACAAAACCAAGATGAGATGTAGGATTCCTTCCCATTCCAAAAAGGAACATGAGTGAAGAAGAATGATATGTAATGTCTCTAGACGATGCTCAAGTGTCTCCATGTCGATGTCAAAAGATAACAAACTCCAAATAGGAATTCTAGGCCACACAACTAAAGATGTCAATCTAAAACCTCCTAGATATGGTTTTCAAACACACTACAAAGACAAAGAAACCATCTCCTCTAAAGAAGCATCCTCTAGATGTTGTCCAAAAGTATCCACACTCATATCAAACTACAAAGAGTGATAATGTAGAGAATGAACAAGATGGTTAAAGTATTCCCTTGCAACAACTAAAGAAGAATCATCTCCATTAAAGAGAATATGCATGCAATCAATTGTCTCTGAAATCTGAAAAGTGAGACTCAAAAAACAACCCACTAATTTTTGTCAAGTATGCATCCCAAGTGGATGTAGCTAAAAGAAGATGTAGATCCTGTTGTACTGAATCACAAGAGGCCAAACCTGTGCTAATATGAGAATCATCAAATGTAATAAAAGATGGAGGAAATGAAATTCAAGGATCAAGAATATGATTGGATGTGAGAACACCCAAGTTCAAGAAGCCAAATGTCTCCTCTAAATCAAGGTTCACACTAGAAGTGTGATCAATAGCCGGAGGAACAATGTCACCATCAGAAGAAAAATATGCAAAGGTATACAACCGAGATGAATGATCAACCATCCTAGTAGCAATAATCTCTCTATTCTTCAAGTAGTGAATGATGACTGAATCAGGAGTGAACTCTACAATCCTCCCATCTCCACCATGTGTAATCTAATATATGGAAA
>VDFB02324248.1:0-60521 GCA_007258455.2 Sequoia sempervirens
GCTCAAAAGTGCAAATTAATAAAAAACAAATATAAGAAAAGAAAAGTAAGACAAAAAGTAGTCTTGAGGTGGAAACAATTGATCATCAAGCCTGAGACCACCTATTAGACATACTTAGAAGGCTTCTAAGAAGCCTCCCAACCATCTTGTTTCTCCCACATACCAAAGGGACAATGACACCCCATCCTTGTAAAATATGCCTCTCCGGTGCTACATTTGAAAAAAAAAATCAATTTGCATCAACCATCTTAACTAACCAAGCATCTATCATCAAAAGTTGAAATGCTAATTTCAAAAGTTATCCATTCACCATGGTGACGAAAATCAAATTCACCCTTGTATGCTTACACTCAAAAGTGCTACGTTGCTATGATTAGGGTCATCCCTATACCCAAACCTTAAACATTGAGGGTTTATGATGACCTTGCCTACATGTCCCCTTGTGGGAATCAGAGGCTTCGTAGTTTTCCTACCAATGTTAGAGGCAGTTCAATCTCTCCTCTTGCATGAGATCTCTAATCTCACACTTAAACCATGACTACTCATTAAGCATAAGCTATCACTTAGTCAATTATAATATAATGATAATAACTTTGTCATCAAGTGTTGGGTCCATACCAAATATTACCAAGTACTAGTGTACAATATTCACAAGGGGCATATCATACCATAATCCCAAAGATCATACACAATGACTATCAAAAGCATACCTCCATATACACAAGCTGGTTAGCTCATACACATCACAAGTACAATAGTGACTAGATCATAGACAAATCACAAGTGCAATAGTGATTAGCTCATACGTACATGAAAAGTACAATTGTGACTATCTCATTTGCACATCACAAGCACAAAAATGACTAGCTCATACACATATCACAATTACATTAGTGACTGGCTCCAACATACATCATAATACATAGTGACTAGCTCTAGCACTCATTAGAAATACACAGTGACTAGCTCCAACACATCACATGTACACAGTGATTGGTTGACACATCACAATGGTTGACTAACACATGTCCATAATGCATTCCAGATAAAAAAGAATGTTGATGCATTGCACACTACACCATGGGTTCCTTCCTTTTCTCTAGTCTTTTGCACCATCGGACAACTAGGAAAAGGATTTAGTGCATCCCACATGACACCGACAGTCTGTCCTCAACTCAACAAGGAAAAGTATGCAATCTAACAATTGGGAAAGGGATTTGGTGCATCTCGTACTACACTACAAGTCCATCCTCCATCCCAAGGATTTCCCCAAGTAGTGAACCTATCCAACCCAATAGATTCCAACTTCAATCACCTATAGGCCATCGACAAAAAGTTTGTCCACCCAGAAAGAAGTAGCTTCCAACATATACCACCTTGTGACCTTAGTGATATTGTCAGTTATCTTCTTCAAAATACCAAGTAACACTTGGCACCTGCCACCCCCGTGTTATAGGTGACTTACAATGAACCCCCATACAATGGTTAAGTTCGATTGCCATTACCCGCACGGTAAGGTAACTACCTGTGCAACCATTTCCATATCAAATTTTGGATAGCCCCTAGCAATCCACCTTTATGAACTAGTGAATGTCAACTAATCCTAAAGATACAACAGTAGCTCTAGGTATCTACCATTAGCATGGTCCAATGATAACCTGCTAACTATTTTTGTATCATAACTAGGGCAGCCCACTACATTCACCTCTGTGAACCAGGTTACTGCTAACTAATCCATAATAGTAACCCAGACATCGATCATTGTCATGGTCCAATGACTACCTATCATTGCTCAAATACCCTAGAGGTTTACACTTGGGTAGGTCATACATAACAGGATTCGTAATATTGGTCAGGTGACAGATAAATATATCATAATCAACAAATCTAGTTGCCTATACCTAGAGACCTCTAGATATGAAGTTGCATTTCACAAACACATAAAAGTTACACAAAACTAACACAAGATGGCATTTACCCAACCTATACATATAATCAAATACCAATTATAAAGTAGTTAAATTCATTACTTCATTCAAATTAGTATTTAGAAGCACATTATGTATTAATTATAAGTTATCAGGTTTTGTTAATTTCTTCATAACCATCTGATACCCATTTCAGCCTCAAATTGAAGCCTACTAAGAGGGAAGGTCAAACCAATTAGGAACAACCCCAACCCTTGGAGTTATCCCCCTAAGGACTTGAGGTCACAAGGACATCCTTCACCCAAGGATGGCCTGTACATACCCTCTTCCAAACAGATCAAAGTCACATGTAGTTCTCCTCACCATATCCCTCAAAGGATGCATACACACCATTTTCCAATTCAGTAAAGTGCATGATCATGATGGGCTAAACAATGGTTATAGGGAAAAAATGTGATTTTAGTTAGGCAAAAACATGAAAAGCATCTTTGAATTTTTACTTGGGTTGGGTAAAAAATATCGTTTGCTATGGTAAACACCAAAACAAAATGGATATTCGTTATTAACAGATATCTGATTTTAAAAAATAGATATTCATTATATATTAATAATATTATATTATATATTACATATATTATTATAATATATAATATAATATATATTATATATATTATTATTATATAAAATAATTATTATATCTTGACTTGCTCTTGAATGCTCTTGACAATAGTTTTTTCTCATGAATGCTTGTTTGTACTAGATAGATTTCAAGTGATGTAATAATTAGGTATTTATAGGAATTTTTCTAATTTCCTGAGAATTAAATCCTGATAGTCAACATTTACAACTTGAATTTTGAACATTAAAATACCTACTCCGACATGTCCAAAATTGGTCCTTGACAGAATAGGACCCATACGCCCTGGGGAAAATGAGTCCAGCCCTATTCTCCAAGACATTAAGTGTTGATGGAAAAATAATTGTTGGATGTATTTGTTCAATGCTTGTAATTTCTCAAAAAGTGGTACAAATGGGCTATAGAATGCATAATTTAGTAAATTAGGGACCCAATCATTGCTAATCGTGTGGGTAATATGATACCACATTTATTCCAAAACTCGTTAAAGCGTCTAATTTAAGAGGTTTACGCACTATCGGAGTAGATAAACTAGATGCAAACAAAACCAAAATTGAATGCAAACCAAACAATGTTTTTTTTGTTGGTGTCGATTGTTTGTCCGCCCAGGTGCTCCTACACCAAACATGTCGGGTAGAAAGATTGTGAGCATAGGTTCACAATAGAGGATTTGAGTAGTTGCACTACCCTTTTAGGTTGAATGCAACCTGTAGCGAATTCCTTTACTGTTTGAGTGCTCAAATTAATCTTTCTTCCACTTCTTCCAGCATTGTGTTAGAATACACACCACCTCGATCCAACAACACTGCACCCTCTTCTTATTTCCCCTTGTGGACTTATGTCCACCAAAGCCTGACCTCCTCCGCCAAATGTCTTCCTCACTCCTCTTCTCCTTAGTGGGTTCAAACCCACCTCTAACCGTCCACCTCCACCAAAAACAACTTATAACATCTTCAATCATCTCTACACACAACCACACACCATCTACAATATCTACTACATGCTTTGGTTTTCTATCCATCCCTTCTTCTATCCTTTCATCTAAAACCAAAGTAACATCATAAAATTGTTTTACTTGATCTTCATCTGCAATTGCAACATCGAACTCCACTACAATGCCTTTCATATTCTCATTAGTTGCAATCTTTTGTTCATCTCCCTTTGTTGCACCATAATAATTCGATGTCAACTCTTCCTCAATCACCAACAGTTGTGCAAACAAATTTGCTTCACTTTCACCATCTATTGCAACCTCTTCACTCCTTACCTCAGTTCATTCTTCTTCTCTCTTCATGCCTTCCTCATGGCATGTCTTTGTTGCAACTTCTTCATCGGTAGGGGCCAATCTCACTTCTTCCTCTTTCCATCTCAGGCTACTATCCTTGTTCTTCTTTTCACTCCTCTTTACCACTTTCTTTCCACCTTTCCAAAAATTGTTTTCCAATTTCTTGAGCCTCGTCTCGATCTTTCCTACTTCTTCATGAGCTATCTTTTCCATTTCTTCACACATTTCTTCCTCCACATTCTCCCAATATTGCTCCCAAAACAGTATCTACATGGGTCTCCTCACAACCCAACCCATCTTTTTCTCCTGCAATTTTGCACAACTCACATTGTTTGAATCTCCACAATTTGTCCCTCTTGGTTCTCAATTGTTCGCGACTCCACACTCACCTGTAACAATCCTCTTGAACTCCTCGAACAACTCTACTGCTTCACACTTCCCATAGATCCTAGTGGATACTCTCCACACTCAGGATTCCCTACTCTAATGCCAATTGATGCAAGATGGAGACACCCCTCTTACGATCACTCTCTCACAAATGCAAAATAACTTGCAAACAAAACAATACTTCAAATCATCAATCTAATTGCAAATGAAATCTAATTTTATTGATTGAATTTCAAATTACAATTATTGGCTTCTCCCATACATTCGTGCCCTTTACCATTGTTTTGGAAAACATTCCCAATTTCTTTTCATTCTATATTCAAATCTACCTTTTAATATGATGTTCACCATTCAAATGCACCTATCCAATCCAATTCCATGACTCTCATGATATTTTACTCTTATTGGCAATGATTCAATCTTCATCCCAATGAAACATGGTCTCACACTCTTCCTTTCTGTGCAGTTTTGATTTAGAATTAGTTTGTATCTCCTTCATATGCAACCTGCCTTCACCTTATCCTTCTGTGTTGGGCTCTTTCCCCATTGGTGCGCCCCTCAATCTTTCCTACCATGACTCTGTAGCTGGGCGCGGCTTTGAAAATCTCAATCCTTTCCTTCAAATTTTTCCTACACCTCCAATCTATATTCTGTCTCCTTTATGTTCTACCGCCCCCTTTTATGAGATCATTAATCTCTTCCTCTATGGGCAACCCTCTCTCTTTGTTTTGATCACCCCACAGTATGGGCTTTTCCTCCTCTTTTTTCTCTGTCGTGTCCCTTCTTTTAAATTTTTGCTTTGTTTTCTTTTTGGATATGCGGCGACCCTTGAAGTTCCATACTTTTCTTTATTCAAAACAAAATGCCTTCTTACACGCGACCCCCTATTTCCTACACAATATTTCAATGCCTTTTCTCAACTTCTTCATTTTCCATAAACTGCCCTCTTCATATTCCAACAATACTTCACTTGAAGGTGTCGGCCTTCCCTCCACCATCGCACGCCCTTCCAAATGCCTATGAACTTTTATTTTTGAACAATCATTCATGGACTCAAGGTGTTAAGGCGCAATAATTTGAGAGATTTAAAGACATTATTAATAGCTAGTTGATATCAATCATTCATAATATTTGCAAGATACTAAACATAAACAGATCCCAAACAAAAATTGCATTATTCTGTTAATTCAAATCCTGTCGGCTCGTCTGTTTGCAAGTAATTAATCCATTTTGTGCATATTTTGCAATCATTGTTAATCGTGTGGGTAATGTGATACCACATTTCTTCCGGAAGTTGTTAAAGCGTCTAATTTAAGAGGTTTACACATTATTGGAGCAGAGAAACCAGACACGAACAAAATCAAAATTGAATGCAAACCAAACAATGTTTTTTTTTTGTTGGTATTGATTGCCTGTCCACTCGAGTGCTCTTGCACCAGTGTTAGCCTTCACAAAATAATGGTGAAAATGCATAAACTCACACAAAATTTGACATGATGTTAGGATCTTGAATTGCTGCAATAAAGCTCTAAAATTGTTGCTCTTGACATGCTCTTGAATGCTCTTGACAATTGTTTTTTCTCATGAATGCTTGTTTGTGCTAGATAGATTTCAAGTGATGTAATAATTAGGTATTTATAGGAATTTCTCTAATTTTCTGAGAATTAAATCCCATAGCGAACATTTACAACTTGAATTTGGTCCATGGTAGAATAAGACCCATATGCCCTAGGACAAATGGGTCCTAGCCCTATTCTCCAAGACATTAAGTGTCAAGGACAGAATAATAGTTGGATGTGTTTGTTCAATGCTTGCAATTTCCCGGAAAGTGGTACGAATGGGCTATAAATGCATAATTTAGGAAATTAGGGACCCAATTAGACTCAATAATTTAAGGGGAGCAAAACATTGTCAAAGGTTACAATTTGCAACGTTACATATGATATATTATATTATACTATTATTTTATTATGATATTATGATATATTATATTGATATAAATATATTAAATATTTATAAAAATAATATCTATTTCAGAGAGATTTTTAAATGTAAAAGGCTCTCCATTTTAAAGAGGTACAAGTAGATTTAAAAGTTCTCCAAAATGAATAATATTTAAAAAATCTCTCCCAAACAGATATCCGCTTTTGGACAGCTTTTAATATTAAAAAAAGAAAACATGCTTTTTATATTTAATGTATTATTATTTTATATAATATATAATAATATATTATATATTATTTTATATGATATATGATCTAACATATATCCTTATTATATATTATATATTTATAATTATTATGATATAATATTTAAATTATTTTATATGATATTTTTTTTTATAGAAAAGCACTGTCATAAGGGGCAACTCCCAACATATTAAACTAAAAAAACAGAATTGCAAAATTAGTTTATGAAACTTGCATAGTTTTTATGTTGCTTCATGGTAGAGCTAAATGCCAATAATCTATATTTTACAATCTCTTGGTTGCAGATGTGGATAACAAAACCTGAGTATGAAGAGACAAGTCCATCAATTGTTTACAAGAAATGTTTCTAAAGCTGCAGTAAAGACCTACCCATTAAAATATAGTAAAATAATGTTGATATTACTTATGTAGATAAATAGAATGTGTTATGTTGGAATCAACATGAGATAAGTTGCAGAGCAGACTCAGACAATTTTATTTAAATTTTATAATCTAAAGTAGAATATACAATCAATTTTTAAAATTTTATTTTATTTTAATGTGTAGAGATTTTTTTTTAAAAAAAAAATCTATGTGTAAAATAGAATCAATTTTTTGTGTAGACTATTAAACCAAAGATCAAACTTTGTGTATAAATTGTAAAAAATTCTAAAGGATCATAATTTAGCCTTTACTTAGATAACTACCATAATTTTTTTTACCAACTATTAGATAAACTGTCAATTTTATTTTATGAGAGGAAGAGGCATAAAATTAGAGGTTTAACTAGGAGAAACAGTATTCAGGGATAAAAGCCTCCAATCCCCATTTAGGGTAATGTCCATCCAGCACACTATGGATGGATAGTTGATTGTAAATATTAATTAATTGAAATTCAAGTTCTTTTTAATTATTATTCATAGTTAAAAAATATATATATTTATTAATTGTTAATATTTATGTTTAGTAAAAAATATAAAAGTTGAATTTAAAAAATAGTGATATTTTATAATATGAAAATAAAAAATAAAAAAAATTACAATTCAATAGATTGTATTATATATATTTAGTTTTTCAATGGTAAAAATTAAATATCTTGTAATTTTAATTTTGGTTTCATTTCACTCACTTCTTGAGATCGCCATTGATTCTTAAATCCATATATTTTCTATCTTAGATCTTAGATATGCGATTGTGAAATTAGCCTAGTTAGATGCACAATTGTAGAAATGATCCTTCTAACATGCTTGGACATAAAGGTGACAATCACATGACATAATCTAGTAAACATAAGATCTATTTTTTTAATATTTTCTACATTTTTGAAATTCTATTTTTAGAGGTTATTGAGTGGAATTGGCCCTTGAGACTTTTCAATGTATCAAAATTAAATAAATTCCCTAGTAAAATTTGATTTTGTAATAAATTTTCCTCATCTAACTATCTATTTCAACTTTTGTGGGTAGTAAAGAGCATCACCAAGTATGGTGACTTTATTTTTTGCACTCTCATTGCTAGGTATACCAACACCTCACCAAAGTGGTTGTTGGATTTTCCTCAACATTTGATGTAGGGAGCTCTCTTTTACTTTCTTGAATTCTTATGCTCCCAACTTTGTTGTCTCCAAAAGGAATTGTTGGCTCTTCATTCTCTTATATTGAAAAAAGAAAGCCTTGTAACCTAATTCTTGTAAAATTATTCTAAGTTTGGAAACCAACCATAAACCAATATTCTTGAATAGTGGTAACAATAAAAATGAGGATCCTTAGAGGTTGAGCATAGTTGGAATTTTGGATTCTCTTCCAACAATGCCTAATATACCAAGAAATTCAAAATCTCTAAATTAAAATTAGATTTCAGGATATGGATAAGTTATTTTTCTTGTACTACACCTAAGCATTCTCTTCCACTTGGATTGGGGGAAGTGAGCAACTTTCTAAAATGGAGCCCCTCTCTAAATTCATTAGACTTGAAAAAGACTCTCCTCACTCAACTTCATGAAAAAGCTTGGCAAGAAGAACAAAACTAAAGGGTTAGATCCCATATGATCTTGCTTTATGAAAGTGAAGCTAACTCTAAAGTATCCCATCTTAAAACTCATTAAAGAAACCATATTAGAGTATGCCAACACACTTTTAGAAAAAAAAATGATAAAATAAGTTTCTTATCATCACTATGAAGTCCTTTATCGAAGTAGAAAAAGTACTCACCTATGTAGCTAGAACAATGACCATAGCAAGTTTCACACACCCAACTAATCACACCACAAAAAGGTTAAATGCATACCCATTTTTAGATATCCTTCTATCCACTCCTAATATATATATCTAACCCTATTCACAATCTCAAGTCTTTATATAGACATTATCTTGTTAAAATTTTGTCTCCTTTGATAACAAATGTGCATAAACATGCAAATTAACTAGAGAATGTGTACTATAATCTAATGACACATATACCTCCCTAGGAATCACATAATGTGGGTAATTTCTAGTCTAGTTCTAACCTTAGCATTCAAAATTATATTAGTATTACTAACATTAAGGATGTGGCCCATGTCCTCTATAGCATCTAGTTTCAAAGAACACACACTAATCTACAAACCCACAAGTTGGACAATTGTAAAATGGAGAATACTTCCTCCAAAAAAAATAATGCTCACCCTTTCTACCCTAATCTCCATGCCAAAAAACAATCTTGCAAGTTCTTCATATCAAATAAAGGATAGAGATTAAAGATTTAAAATCATAGTGAACATATTCAATAGATCACTTGATAAATCTAGTGGTTCTCGACATATGTGGAACAAGATTGTAAATTTGACTAATATATGGCATGGTCCACTTAATGTAAAAGATGAGCAATATTAAGATTAAAAATGGGGCTTAAGATGAGCAATATGAAATCACACTAATAACATCTATTAATTTGAGTAATATATATTAAGAGCAATATTAAGATGAGCAATATGAAATCACACTAATAGCATCTAAGAAAAAACTAGAAAAGTCTCAACTAAGCCATCATGGCTATAGCATGTCATTGAAGGAATAAATCATCTACTTGTTTAAAATTTAGGTCAAGTAAACAAGGTGGTTTTTTAAAAGAGTTCTACTGATGGCTGAACTTGGAAATGTTAGCCCAATTCTAGATTTAGAACCTTGAAATGCATCCATAAGTATCTATGTATATGAAGAATCCCTTTTTTATCTTCTATGTATTCAATCATGTTGAAATCCCCATAAAAATCCCATTGTGCAATCACCAAATTTTCACTTTTTCAATAACATAATATGAGGTGTATATGTTGGAAAATTAAGTAAAAGTAAATGTGTGCTAATCTTAGAGGAAATAAATATAAAATACGAAATATGATTGAACAATTTCAATAGATAAACAATAGCAACAACATAAGCTATGCCCTAGGAAAAGGCTTTCAATATTTAAACCTAGCAAGAGAGAGTGCACTATTATTATATGTTATTTTATAATTAGATTGTGTCATACAATTGTGTAAGTAGTTTCATGGAGATATTTGATATTTGGAGTAAAATCAACAAAATAATAATGTAATCAAAAGCATTATACAAACTCCATCCCAAGCATCAAACATATAAGCCAAGGAGATCTAGGATGTCACACATGGTTTTTTAAAACCATAAGTAAACTCTTGTTCCAAGTTGTCCAAGATGGACCTATGTTCCTCTATCTAAGAGTGAATCCTACTTAATAAAATGTAAATCCCAAGTTAAATAGTCCACTCACTAAACTTGGGCATTCCAATTTGGTATATTCAAAGAACTTACAAGATGCTCTTATGCACATTATAAATAGTTGTGAAAGATGCTAGACCTCTAGTATCCAATATAATATGCCTCATCAATGTTATTGCAATGTTCTTAGATGCACCATAGATTCTCTTATGCACCTTACTATATCATAGATTCCCTTAACATGTCATATCATACAATCTGAGTGGTAGGATGCATCATACAAGAATTCTTAAAATTCATCCAAGGGTAGCACCTCATTCCATGAGGGGCCATTTTTACATGTTATAAAATTAAATAATTTTAAGGACTTGCAAGGTTTATAACACCTATCCTAACAAGGATGCAAACACTAAAATAAAATAAAAAATCCTAGAGTTAAGTTTCCCACATGGGAAGTTGTGAAGTGAAAGGATATGAATGTGGAAGTTGAGAAGTGAAGGGTGTGAAAACAAAAGATTTTGAGGATAGTGTTGATAAAGCAAAAACTAAAATGCATGGCAATAATGACTTCAAGAGAGTACCAATGCCACTCAATTTGATTGATCATCATTAATGATAGATATAAGGCTTGGTTTAAGCCCAATGAGGGGAAGGTAAAATTTTACAACCCAATTGTTTATACTTTTAAGGTAAGAAAAACTTTTAGAAATATTGAACAAGTGACATAATTATCCTCTTTTGAAGCTGCGGGAAATGAATAAATAGAAGCCATCCACAAGATGAGAGATGTCAATAATAATTTTCCTTAATTTTTAATATGAAAAATGGGTTTTTTTTATGAGTGTAACAATTGAGATAAGGGAGTGACCTTGTGTCAAATGTTTCTTCATTCTAATTCTTTACTCCATTAAATATGGGATTTGATGCTTCAAGGTGGTCCATGGGCTTGGGGCATGACATGTATGGTCTTAAAGCCATGGTATCCAAAGTTCAATCATCATATAGAGACCTTTCCAATCATTATAGCGTGGGTTAGATTTCCCTACCCCCCCCCTTCAATACTAGGTCTTTTCAAATGTCCCATCCACTAACAACTCCTTAGGGAAACTTACTTCAATCTCATGCAAAACATAACTCCATATTTAGTTTAACTTTGTTTGGATGCTTGTGAAAATAAGCCTCTTTGAGAAATTATCAGTGTAGATTTGGCTCAAGGTAGGGTATATAATCTACAAGCAATTATTGGATTGTCCAAACTTTAAATAATCTTTTGTAGCAAAGAGGAACAACCTCCTTGGATAGAGAACTTGGTAAAAAAGTGGTAGAATTATGCCATTATTGTATCGTTCCTAATAGCCCTACAACTCCCACTAGCAAGTACTCCAAGATTGTTTCTAAATATTTACTTCTCCATCCAAGGATATCTCTTCATCAGTGACTAGGGAAAATTTTACAAAGAGCTCCTTGTGAATGAAAGACCACCATTTTTTATTAAGAATATTCATCTCCTCCCTAGTAAATACAATTAGCTTTAGTTCATCCTAGTGAAGATCATTTGGATGATTGTTCAAAAAAATAGACAATAATTTAGAAAATAGATTTTCTTCTTAAAAAATTAGGAACCAATGCTAGATAATCCTCTAGTTCTAGATCAAGGAGGGCTAGCTAGTAGTTATTAATATTGTTACGACATAATAGTAATATGAATTATTCTATGTAGGTTGTTGGGTTTGTTGTATGGCTTTTTAGAGTTTTTCTTTGTTAGAATTGGCTTTATTTGAAAAGGTAATTCTTGTGGGTAATTCAAAACTACTATTAATATTACTTGGAACTCATGTAACCTTGCATTTACAAACTAGTTTAGAACAACAATCTCATATTTTTAAACAATAAATTTAAAGAAGGAACTTTCTTCTCTCATTTTATCCATAAATATTTAATAAAACGAAAATAAATTTTAAAATAATACACTTCAACAATTAAATATATTATTAGTAATTAATAAATAATATATACTTATCCAATAATCAAGCAAATATACCTACATAAGCACATAATTAATAATTAATTAAATAATATATGAATCACCATAATAATGGTACCATAAGGTGATTATGAACAGTAAAAGACTAGGGGAAAGGACCACTTCTTGAGCATGTTCTAAGAGTTGTGATAACATTTGTCTATATATAGCCCAATATTTTTAATAATATTGGACCAATAGTTGTGATAATGACTAACATGTATCCTTGGCATCATATTTGATGATGTGGCTCTAAAAC
Source organism: Sequoia sempervirens (assembly GCA_007258455.2). NCBI lineage: Eukaryota > Viridiplantae > Streptophyta > Pinopsida > Cupressales > Cupressaceae > Sequoia > Sequoia sempervirens. Next base: position 12,422 of record VDFB02324248.1, read on the forward strand.
CTTAGTTATAAGAAGGGGACTTCTCAAGTAAGCTGATGTAAAAAATTGGGAGTGAATTGAAATTTCCACTTTGGATAATTAAAAGTGCAAAGTTAAGGTGCTCAACTAGTGGGTCCTCTACCCTAATATCAAAGGAAGGAAGAAAAATGTCTTGTTATCCCTGGTAGTGCCACGTCACCCGCACAAACACAATCTAACGGCGGAGACAGAATGGCGGCTCTTACATCATCTCTTCGAGTTTCCTAACACTCGGTCCCAACTTTTCGTCAACTAACGATCATTTTCCAAATTAAATTTTTATTTTCAAATTTAGTTGTTTATTTCATGCGATTTTAAATTTCAAATATAGTTGCAATTTTGGCAACTTCAGATATCTTTTGTGAGCGCTGCTCAAACAGCATTTCCCCTTCAATTTGAGTTGGGTGAATTCTGCTGTGAGACGAGTCTACCAGAATTCATCAGAATTAAATCCAGGTATTTTCAATTAGTTTTTAATTGTTTCAGCCCTATTATCAATTTCAATTCTCCATATGCTCTGTTTCACTGTATGCTCTTCTCTCATGGACGAATATGAATGCGTTAACTTTGGCCGGCTAATTTTCTTTTTCAATTCTTTTTTTCTTTAAATTTATCATGACCATACTTACCCTGGCTTTTTACATGGGTTTATGATCTTTTAGTGTTCCACTTGTGAATGGTGTTTTGCCAAATCCTCTCAAATTTCAACTTGTAAAACTTACGTAATCCTCAGAAGGCAAATTCAAGAAAATCTTTAATCATCTTCATTTGAATTTATATTTTAAATCTGAATTTTTCATGTGAGCTAGCCATGGATCTGTATGATGCCACCAGACATATTATTTATACCCTACCTTGGCAGATGGGTATGTTGAAACTAGAGTTGGGTAATAGAATTTTCCCAATTTTGCCGGTTATCATGTTTCTTTTGAGTTAAAACTTTTATGAAAATTTCACTTGTTTCATGATGGATCTTGAAGTTTGATTCGAAATATTGGACTGTCCAGAAAAAGAAACTTACACAGTCAAATCCAATAATAATTCATACATAGCACATTCCGTTATCTTTAGGTGATGTACATTGAATATTCTCAATTGTAGAGAAAATTGAATATTAACATTGTTATTGTTTCTGTTTTCCGGTATGAGGTGCCATTTCCAATCAGTCTTTCTGCTATAGAAGTGAGATATAAACTGTCATTGATTGGTCTGGGTTTTGAACTCCAATGCTTGCTAACTAAGGTTTGCAGTATTGTGATAGACATTATTTTCATTTAGACAGACTTCTTTTTGGCTTCTTTAAGCTAAAAACTAAGGAATGAATGGTAATCCACTCCAGCAATTATGTATTGCCATTGGCCGTACCCTTTATGATGTCCAGGCCAAAACACAAAGCATGAACAGAACCCTGGTGGGAACTTTACTAGCCAAAAAATAAAGAATATATATCAAATCTTCACAAATGGTTTACTAAGAATGCACAACTACCGGTGCTCATGCCATCTCCAATGAGCTGAAATAGAAAGAAAATGGCAAGCATGTTCCCTTGCCCAACCACAACCACTTGATCCATCTATCAACTTACTCTTCTTCCTCCGTCTGGAGGGTGCCTGAAGCACTAATATTTATTTGAAATTTTCATATCCTGTTTATGTCTGCAGCTGGCTCCACTTGGAATAGTTTAATGGCTGCTTAAGAAAATGCACATGGGTTCTGTATAAAGTCTATTGATTGTTTTAGAATATACACATCGGTTCACCTTCTAAGAGTATAATCATCCTTCTATAGTATAAAAATGTTTCTCCTTTTCATGGTAACAATTTTCAACTAATATTTATAGTGTACACTGCTTGACTTAGACTTAAGTCATGATGTAGGCAGTTTCTACAATATTAATCTAACTGGTTATATGTTATTTTTCCAACTGATGGAGATTAAAAAAATAGTCTCATTCATTAATCTTATTGCCAATATTAGTGGAGTAACTCACAAAACCTCAAGTCAGTATTCAAATTTTGAACATATATTGCAGGTCTCTGAACTTAGCTCTTGATTAATTGCAAATACTACCCCTGCATTTATTTAGAGAGTGTGAATTCGATCATGGAGGATATAAGTATCTTCTTGCAACTGTACTCAATTATGAACCATATAAAATGAGCCACTTGTTTGTTTAACTAAAGAATGGACACAGGTACATATTCTTGAGACATGTTTTTCTACTTTTTAGACACTGTCCATTGTCCATCCTGCTTAAAAATTGATTTTCCATGTGCTTTCCTGGTCCCAACTTTGAATCCCTCTGATCACAAATAAACATTCTAACGTGTTATGCATCCTTAAAAAATCTCTAGAACTGATAGAGTCTTAAGCCAGTGTAGAATTTCATGTCATTTAAATACCACTGTAGCTGTTGAAATCTGCTTTCCTCAGCAGCTCTTTCAGTTGTTCTGAACAGAATGCTATCTAATAGTAATCTTAAATATTTATTTATCTTATTGCCTTTGTCTGTCATAATTTGAGGCTTGATTTTAATAGTTGAGACAAACTGCATTTTACAATTGTGAAATCCAAGTAGCAGTTCAGATTATGTCCATGGTACTTTAGTACACTTCAAATAATTTGATTTTGGAATATCCTTCTTAAGAAATCTTATGTAGGCTTTCAAATGGCTGATATTAAGGACCATCCCACTGTTGTATTTGACAATGGTTCTGGAATGATTAAGGTAAGTTGCTTATACAGTTAGTTGTTATCTTTCTTCAGACTCCTTGTATTTCCTGTTAATTTGCTGGCTGTTTCTGCTCTTTAGCTTGAAATATATTCTATGAATAATTAAGAATTTGTTTTTATGAAAAAATTTTGCTCCATATGTCTTTAATTGTTCAATAGGCTGGATTTGCTGGTACAAATGCTCCTAGAGCTGTGTTTTCTAGTATTGTGGGACGGCCACGACATGTTCAAGTCATGAACCTTGATAAAGGGCAGAAAAATGATTATGTAGGTGATGAGGCTCAGTTAAGAAGAGGTCATCTTACTTTAAGTTATCCGATTGAGCATGGCATTGTGACAAACTGGGATGACATGGAGAAAATCTGGTGCCACACATTTCACAGCAAACTTCAAGTTTCTCCAGAATGTCAGCCTCTTATTCTTACAGATGCCTCTCTGAAACCAAAGGAAAACAGAGAAATGATGGCCCAGATTATGTTTGAGATTTTTAAAGTGCCTTCCATTTACATAGCCAATCCAGCTGTTCTGTCCTTATATGCAAAAGGCCTTACTACGGGTCAGTACTTCCTGGCTTTGAAGAAACAGTTTTCCCTTGCCACTGAATTTTATTTTCTTGAAAATTTTGGGAGGTTGCAATATATAGGGATTTTAACTATCTTTATTTGCAGGTGTTGTTTTGGAGTGCGGGGAAGGGGTTACCCAAATAGTGCCAATTTATGAAGGATATGTCATGCCTCATGCAATCGTAAGGTTGAACCTTGCTGGGCGAGATTTGACAGATTGGTTGAAAAGGCTCCTCATTGAGAGGGGATGCTATTTTGAGACAACTGCAGAACATGAAATTGTTCGTGATATTAAAGAGAAGGTTGCATATGCGGCACTATATTATGACAAAGAGCTTGAGATAGCAAAGTCAAATTCTTCCATTAATAAGAGCTATCAGCTTCCTGACGGGCAGCTTATAACAATTGGGGATGAGAGATTCAGATGTGCTGAGGCCTTGTTCAATCCAAAACTTGTTGGGGAGGAACATGCAGGCATCCATGAGGAAATATACAAATCAATTTTGAAATGGGATATTGATATCAGAAGTAAGTTATATGAAAACATTCTTCTTAGTGGTGGATCTACCATGTTTCATGGCTTTGCTTGTCGATTGCTCAAGGAGATTTCTGCACTTGCTCCCAAGAGCATGAAAATCACAGTAGATGCATCTCCTTATAGGAATTATAGTGCTTGGAAAGGTGCTGCTGTTCTTGCATTGCATAGCTCATTCGATCAGGTATATCAGTTTGCTCTTGCAAAATAGTCAGTGAAGCTCAACTTTAGATTATGTTTAGTCTTTAATTCATAGCTCTTAATGTTCTTACTGTTTTATGCATTCTTAAACGTTCTGGCTACAGATATTGATATCAAAAGCAGAGTATGAGGAGTTTGGTCAATCAATTGTTCACATAAACAGAAAGTGTACCTAAATGTGGGTGCAGGGATCAGCTATAGAGAGTATTCTCTGGCTTAATCTATTCAGAGAAAATATTGTAAGAGAATTATTTGTATGGCTAATTAAACACGGTTTCAACTTTCCGTTTCGAGATAGAGACATTTCCTATAGCAAAGCATTTTTATTCGTATGTCAAGATATGACCAAAATTCTATTGCAAATTTTTATTTCAATTGTGTAATAAGGATGTTCGGTGGGAGTGCATGCTGCATAATTTCAGCACCCTTAATGGAATAATTATCAATTTCTTAAATTCAACTATTTGAGTTCTAATTAAAAATTTCAATATTTGGGTCAATTGTTCATAGCACCTCTGTCTACTGCAGAAAACATCCTGTTATTCAGTACCAGAAACAAAGTACGATGCTATATATTCTGACAATGCAATTTATTTTTAATGTAAAGACACAATTTCCATGTTAGGAAGTTCTTTGAAAATGGGATAAATGGTTAAGATAAAAGGGAAGGAAAATACAGATAGAAAACTGTTAATGTGTTATTCTTCTGAGTTAACACAATTTAGTTGTATACAGTTCTGGCAATTAAACTGTTTATCACTGCCTATAAATATGAATATAATTTTCATTTCGAAATATAGAGTTAATGCCATTTCTATTCTGTTCTTAAATCCCTGCCCGACAGTGGTATCAGAGCACAGGCAATATAATTTTTAAAATCTGCAGTCTTCTCCTCTATAACAACCATTTTTCTCCATATACTTGCTGCAGTCTTAATTATGGCTGAGCAACAGTTTCAAATTTTATGGAAATAAAAATAACTGTTAAATAGTGAAGATATCAAGGGATTGGAGATCTTGTTATTGCGTGGCCGATCAAATTGGCAGTTATGCTCTTCTACAGATATAGAAAGAGGAGTCACTTTCTATTTGTTGCCCATATGGGCTTGGATAGAAAATCAAACTGGACAAAAGTAGGATGGCCAATTTTCCACTGTTAGTGAAGCCTATATTGGTTGGTCCAATTATTGTGTGTGGCAGTAGTCGCCCATAGTATGCTCTATAACTTTATGGTTGATGGCATTCAAAGAGAATATTTATTTCCTTTCTGCTGAAAACAGAGGTATTTCCCATTTTTACCGCTCTTGCTTTCTCAATAAAATTAAAGCAAGAAAATAAATCACAATTTGCAGAATCATGTCTATTTTTTATAATATGCAATGCAGTCCATTTTGTCAATTATTGGTGAAATCTTAACTGGAAAGATGCACCAATAAAATGGTATAGAAAAGTAGAAAACACTCTTATTTGCAATGATTTGTGGTGTAATATTTGTGATGGAGTCACCCAACCTATAACACCTACTGCTATAAAAAAAACTGAAAATATAAAAATTCAAGAGTCTTGGATTTGCTAAGGGCTTCCATCAATCGAAAGTTTCGAAATGTGTTTCAACACATACAAGGGTGTAAGTTTGCTTGGGATGCCTTTCAAAATTTGTGAGATTTATATGATTCTCATTATGAATTAGAGTTTATTCAATTATAGTGGAAATTATTTAATCTTGAATTGATAAATGGTGATGTCAAGAATTTGACTTCTAAAATTAGAGCCAAAAAACAAGATGTAGATGCTGCTAGTGGCAAAGTTGATATCTATCTCACAGCCTTCATAAAGACGCTTCTTCCAACACATTCAACTTATTTAGAACCTCTTCAAGCAAGTAATCAATTGAAGACCATCACTTCTGATCTAAGTTACCGTTTTAGGTTTAGGTTCGGGTACGGGTGTGGGTTCGGGTACGGGTGCGGGTGCGGGTATGAGAACCCATACATGGGTACGTGAAAATTTCTTTTAGGGGTTTGGGTACGTATGGGTATGTGTGTTTGTGTTTGTGTGTGTGTGTGTGTGTGTGTGTGTATTTACAAAAAAATAAGAGAAATATACAGAATTGTAAAACTAAATCATTTCATAGTATGATATGTGATCATTGATCAATGTCAAATGCCAAAGATAAATATTAAATGCCAATTGATAGTTGAAAAATATTCAAATAAGCCATATCAATGATATCATATACGTCTATGTTCATGATTCCAATGGAAATTATCACAATTACTAAATTACAAAATGTAGTTTATGAAACATTATTCAATGTTCATTGTTCGTCAATCATCAAAAGGATTATCAAAAAAATCATCGTGACTTGGATTTTCAGCGGATTCAACTTCAAGATCATCATCACTTGAACCCAAAGCGGTTCCAACAACATGTAGTATGTCATCATTATCATCCACATCATCCATACTGGCTCTAGCAAGATCCTGAATGGTTGCATCCAAGTTAGCAGACTCAAGTGCTACATCCCAAAGTTTCTCTGCCCCTTGCTTAAATCTCCTTTGTGGAAGCTACTTGGCACTCCACAATCAATCTCCTTCGAATACAATCACCTCCCTTCAAAATGCCAAGATGGAGAGAAAATATGGTGAAAGCAAAATGAGAGGTAAAAATGAAATGTATGTGTGTTTGAAGGCCTCATATTGGGCCGTTTTAGGGTTAGGAGGAAAAAAAATTAAAAAAAAAAGTTTTTTAATCAAGTTTGGGCCCACTTTTTTTGACTTGGCTCGTGGGTTCCCCTGGGTTTGTGCTCGGTGCGCACAAGGTGCGCGCCCAGCACTGTGGGTTTGCACGAGTGCACGGGTGTGTGCACCCTAGTGAACCCACAGTGTTGGGCGCACACCCTGTGCGCACCGAGCATGTACCCGTATATGAACCCGAACCGGGTTCAGGGCCTACGGGTACGGACCTTGCATCTTAGCTTCTAATCAATTGGTTGAAATGTTGGTAGAACATGAGAGGGCTTTTGGTAGGAAAATTGATAGCATTTGTGTAAATGTTTGTCTTGCTCAACAAAAAGACAAGCCTCCAAATAAGAACATCTCTTCTAGAACTGGTCGCAATGATAGAGGAAGAGATAGAGGTCAATGGAAGAATAGAGGAAGAGTAGGTACAAATGGTAGATGGCACTCCCACCATGACAATCAAAACGATAAATACCACTTGTATTGCAAACAATGTGGTTGAAAAGGAAATCATGAAGCCCATGAATTTAAAGTCTTATGGGATAAGATAGAAAAATCTTTCAGAAAAAAGATCTCTATGATGATAAAGCCTCAAGAGCAGCTCAATTTGCATGTGGTAGTGATAATGACAAATATTTTCGCTTTGTATCAGATTGTGCTTACTATAATTCAATAAATGTTTCATGGCATGATGCTTGGGTGTTAGATACTAGAGCCACACAATATATGAAATTTTGACATAATTATTTTGAAGAATTTCAAGGTGTTTGTGGTCCAATCTATTTGAAAGATAAATCAAGCCTCAAACTTGTTGAGAAAAAGAATCCCATTTGGCTCAAATTGCCTAGCTTTCCATATTTTCTACTTTATGATGTCTTGTGTGTGATGAGCCTTGCTAGCTGATTGCTCAAACCCCTGTCTTTTTCTTAAGTCTAATTGTGTTTTTTAGTTTTTTAGAGAAATTTTGTAGATAGAAGAGAAGGGGCGCATCATATAAAAGCTCACAGAATGAAAACTTGAGAAAATTTAATCAAATTGAAATTGTAGAAGGTGTTTATTATCATCAACAATGGATTTAAAACATATAAACATACCCGTAAGCCTCCAGATTTTTTAAATAAGAAATCCAATCAAAATAGTGAAGAACTGACGAAAACTGGAGTAGAAAGTTACAGATTGCAAAGTTTAGTCTGAAATTGAAGCCAAAGAGAAGTATAGGTAGGGCGCCCAAGATCATGAAGAGAGATCCTCAGAAAAGTAGACGTTTCTCCAAGAAAAGCCAAAAAAACCTTATTTGCAACATCTTAGAAGGTGCGCCCAAACAGCCATGAAGTTTGCCATGGTGAAGGAAGAACACCAACCAATAAACCCTCTGTTTCTGATGAAGAACACTACAAAAATCTGTTGAAGCACTACAGAACTTCTGAAATGAAGCTCTCTAAATCTGCACCAATTCAGTTGATCTCTCACAGCCTCACAAGTGCTCACACTGAAGAGATTTCGTTCTCCAATGGTGGATTTGCTGCAAACCTGATCACAAGATGAAAGCAAGGGAAAAAAACCTCCAAGGAAAAGTTGAAATATTCAAAAAGATGAGTTTCTCATTGCCCAAATCCCTTATATAGCAAAGGAGGTGAAAACCCAAGGAGGCCGTACATTTTAGGGTTTTAGATCATTTAAATTTATGGAAATAAACTTAAGTCACTTTCCATAGTCTAGACTTTGATTTTTGGCGCCTCCTTTAAGTGATTAAAAGATATAACTTAAAATATTCACTTTAGACTTTATTTAAGTGATATAAGAATTATAAAGTAAATTTGACTTTATAAAAAGACTTTAAGTTAAAATATAACTTAAATCACTTAAGTAAGCCTATCTCCCTCAATTCTCAACAGAATTCAATGCCATCAGAAGCAAAGAAACTCCTGTACTGCCAAGGCCTACAATGAGCCTATCCACAATCTCAGAAAATGAAATCGACTGAACTCTCCAGAAGGTACCACTGACCCTCTAACCAATCCAGGTAGCCCACAAGGGTCCCAAAAAAAGGCTAACCATCTCCAAACAAGATCACGCTGAAAACGGGGACATTACATTGTGTCTTCCTCGATTGCAACATAATTAGCTATCACTAGTACTGATTCAAAAACAAGGCCACTCTATCTTGTTGGAAGATGGACAAGTGGTTGTTGAGAAGAATTCAAATGATCAAGTTGCATTTACTGGTTGTGAAGATAGCAAGTCATTAAAACTCCATTGCACTTAACTATTTTTAGGAGTTTTGCATATCTTACTGAAGAAGGTAATCTATCTCCTAGTATTTTATGGCATGTGAGATATTCTTTCCCTCACTCCACTTGGAAAACACATAGAATATTGCAACTTATTCATTTTGATTTATGTGGGCCTTTACCAGTAACTTCTAATGAGGGATGTAGGTATTTTATGTTGTTCATTGATGATCATAACCACATGGCTTGGATTTAATTCTTGAAACAAAACGCTTCACAAATGGTTTACTAAGAATAAACAACTACCAGTGCTCATGCCATTTCCAATGAGCTAGAATAGAAAGAAAATGATAAGCATGTTCTCCTGCTGAACCATAGTCACTTGATCTATCAATCAACTTCCTCCTCCTCCGTCTGGAGGGTGCCTGAAGACGTTAACAATTATTTCAAAATCTCATATTCTAAAATACACATGGGTTTTGTATAAAGTCTATTGATTGTTTTAGAATATACACATCAATTTTCCTTGTAACAGTATAATCATCCTTCTAGAGTATAGACATGTTTCTCCTTTTAATAGTAACAATTTCAACTAATATAATTTACAGTGTCCATTGCTTGACTTAGACTCAAGTCATGATGCAGGCAGTTTTTATGATATTAATCTAACTGGTTTTATGTGATTCTTCCAACTAATGGAGATGAAACAAATAGTCTCATTCGTTAATCTTATTGCCAATATTTGTGGACTAACAAAATCTCAAATTAGTGTATAAATTTTGAATATATATTACAAGTCTCTGAACTTAGCTCTTAATCAATTACAAATACTGCCCCTGCATTTATTTAGAAATTGTGTATTTTATCATGGATGTTGAAAATATCAGATTGTAAGTGGTACTCTAATGTGAACCTGAAATATTCCAACCCAATTTTTTTCAATTTTTTGATTACAAAGCAATGCAACACACATCCGTTAGGGTTAGCACTTAAACCAAAACGATGCGGAATTCAACTCTAACCAAGAATGTACACTAGGATCCGGAATTGGGCAAGGTGTGAGCATATGGTCAGAGGATCTCAATGCAATGCTGATAAAGAACTCTAACCAAGAATGCACCGGATGACGACAAGCATATGGTCAGAGGATCCCTATTAACTACAATGCTGAAAGTAACTCCACGCCAAGAATGTGCTTTCCAACCCAAGGTGGGAATGGAGCTACCATATGGCGGAGACTCTAATGAGCTAGAATGCAATACAAAATGTAAATAGGCGGCAAGCCAGCCTCTTCCACTATTTCAGTGGGTATTACAAAAAACATGAAGAGAGATATTAGAAATGCTGACAGTACTACTGTTCAGCTTACAAAGTAATAGGAAATGCCTGCAAGAACAAGGATTAGAAGCTCTTCAATTGCTGCAATAGTAAATGTGACCTCCACCAAGCTTAGAATGACTTCCTAACACCAACCCTTCATCAAAAATGCAACTTACTCAAATTTGATATGACAAACCAGCAGCTTGAATGACAGAACCAGCAACACAGAACCCTACCAAAATGCTCATAACTCACTCAACTCTCAACCGAATGACCTCAAATCTAAAGCAATGACTTCCTATGAAGAAGGTGACCAAGTTGCAAGCAAGAAACCGCACTTAAACCCTAGTAAATATTTAACACGCTTCCTAATGCACTTCAAAGAGGGGCGGCCTAGCAAGAAGGGAGATTTTCTTTTATAAATTCAAGTTCTTCATAATAAAATCTGCAAATTGGCACAAAGGGGCGCCCAACCTAAAGAAAATGAAATATTGAATACCCAGAACGAATATATTTTTATTTTCAAATATATGAGTGAAAACTACAAATCTATTATGATATCAGCAACTCCAGAAATTGATATGAAATGCAATAAACTGAACTACAAAGCAATCCCAAGCTACAATGCAAACCTCACTACAAGAATCCTCTCAACAACAAGCAAACTTCTCCACTAGATGCTATCTTTCAAGCACGAAGTCGAGCGAAGGCTAGGAGGCATTCATTCCTCGAAGCAATTCCAACATCATTTCGGCAACATAACAATATTCAAGACATAAGATGATCAACTGAAGAGCAAAGGCCTCATTTTATAAGCTCAGCAAGAGAACTCTAGATGCTTCTAGAAAGTGTGCCCTAATTTCAAATTGAAATTGACTTCATTTCCCTCCAAAAGAAGGCGTCCCTTTTCAAGGCTTTATTTTTGACTTTATTTTAATTCACGTCTTCATAAAATAGGCGTCCCCCTTCAAGCAAGCATTAAAACCTTTTTAAAATATTCAATTATCTCCATGAAGTGCCCCCACATGAAAAGCTACCTTTTAAAACAACTTGAAGTGAAGCACTAGGCCAAGGGGGGGTCAACATTAAAATATAACATTTTTAAATAATTTGAAGTTATCTCTCCAAAATGCATCCCAAGGCCAAAAGTGAAGAAACCAACTGAACCAGCTGAAGAAGAGAACCAACTGTGCCGAAAACAATAGAACCACTGCTAGAAATAGAATTTACTAAAAATATCTAGCAAGTGCTCGAAACGCAAAGGAAATCACACCACTGCGAAGCTCTCTGAAAACCCAGAAAGAATCCGCAATCCAATCTACAAATTTCGAGCAACAACCACCTCCAAAACAGGAAACCCTAATTCCACCTTTCGAGTAGCCTTCTGGTCTCCGGAATAGGCTAACGGTCAATTGAAAAGATCATGCTTGAGAAGGGGACATTATAGTCCGCCCTCCCAAGATTGCTTGTCCTCAAGCAATCGTAAGCCTGGATGTTGCAGAACCTCCTCTCTCCCAAATCGCATCCTCCATAGGCAAGTTTTTCCACTTCACCAAGTACTCTCTGATTGTTCTTTTTCTTAAAGAACGCTCTCTGGAATCAAGAATCTCTTCAGGAATCAAAACTAACTGTCCTTCTTCATCCAAAGGTGGTAACTGCGATGAAGCAACAACATTGTGTCCAAGTGCCTTCTTGAGGCGAGACACGTGGAAGACATTGTGTACTCTACTACTCGAAGGTAGCTCCAACTCATAAGCTACTGCTCCAACCTTTCTGATAACTTTGAATGGCCCATAGAAATGAGGTTTGAGCTTCTCAGCTCCATTCTTATTGAGAGTAGACTGTCTGTAAGGCTGCAGTCGAAGATAAACCATATCTCCAACCTCAAAAGAGCGTTCAACACGCTGCTGATCAGCGTACATCTTCTGCTGATTCAGTGCAATCTGAAGGTTGTTCTTCAAGGGTTTCAAGATATCTTGACTCTACTGCAGCAAATCCTTGGCTTGAGGGGCTTTGCTATCACCAAACACCAAATCAGCAAAGCTAGGAGCCTCATAACCGTAAAAAGCCATGAAAGGTGACATCCATATTGACATATGAAAGGAAGAATTGTAACAATGCTCACCTATGTGAAGCCATTTCACCCATGCTCTTTGCTGCTCCGAAACATAGTTTCTCAAATAGCCTTCCAACCACTTGTTCACTATCTCTATTTGTCCATTTGTTTGAGGGTGATAACTAGTACTTGGAGTAAGCACCGTACCACTCATTCTAAAGACTTCTTGCCAAAAAGTGCTTAGGAACTTGCTGTCCCTATCACTCACAATGTTTTTCGGCAACCCATGCAATCTAAACACGTCATGGAAAAACAAATCTGCAACTTGAGCTGCTGAAAAAGAGCTAGTAATGGCAAAGAAGTGAGCAAACTTTGTTAATCTGTCCACTACAACATAGATACAATCTTTTCCTTGGACCTTTGGCAACCTAGTGATGAAGTCCATTGATATGCTTTCCCATTTTTGGTTGGGAATGGGAAGAGGTTGCAGCAGACTAGCGGGTAGAGTATGCTCATTCTTGTTCATCTGACAAGTGGGACACTCCTGGATGTAGCGTTGAACTTCCCTTTTCAGCCCTTTCCAAGAAAATCTTTCCCGAATCTGCCTATATGTCTTGAAGAAACCCTGATGACCAGCAAGTGGAATGTCATGGAATGTCATCAAAATCTTCTTTTTGAGCTTAGAATCAGCCACCAAAAAGTTCTACCCTTGTAGTGTATCAACCCTTCAACCACCTTTTACCTTTCATCATGAAAAGTACCTTCAATGACGCTGGTTGCAAACTGATTTTTGGCATAATCAACAAGCAACATCTTCCAATCAGCAGTAAGCTCACATAATGAGCTTAAATGAGGTCTCCTAGATAGAGCATCAACCACAATATTGTTTTTCCCTTTGACATATTCAATGTCAAAATCGTAAGCTTGAAGCTTACTCACCCACTTTTGTTGCATTTCGCTCAAGTCCTTCTGATGCATGAAGTGCTTGAGACTAATTGTGATCAGTCTTGACCACAAACTTGCTCCCCACCAAATATTGTCTGAACTTAGCTACTGTATGCATGATTGCAAGCATTTCCTTGTCATAAATGGAGTAGGTCCTTTCAACACCTCTTAACTTTCTGCTCTCAAACACAATGGGATGCTTGTCTTGCATCAAAACAGCCCCAACACCTTCTCCGGATGCATCACACTGTAGCTCGAAGGGCTTGGAAAAATCTGGAATAGTCAAAACCGAACAAGAGCTCATGATCTTCTTAAACTTATCAAAGGTAGTTTGAGCCTTTTCTGACCAACAAAAAGCCCCTTTTTTCGTGAGGTCAATAAGAGGAGCAGCATTTTGTGAGTAACCCTTCACAAATCTTCTGTAAAATTCACAAAGACCCAAGAACCCTTTCAAATGAGTTAGGTTCTCTGGAGGTGGCCAATCAACTATTGCCTTGATCTTTTCAGGTTCAACCTTCACTCCATCGGCACTGATTATGTGACCAAGGTAAAGTAGCTCCTTCATTCCAAATTCACATTTGGATTCTTTGGCAAACAAACTCTCTGATTCTAGGATGCTAAGCACTTCCTCCAAGTGCTTGAGATGTTCTTCCCATGTCTTGCTGAAGATTAAAATGTCATAAAAAAATATCAATATGAACTTCCTCAACTGCTTCTGAAAGACTTTGTTCATACAAGACTAGAAGGTAGCAGGAGCATTAGTCAACCCAAATGGCATGACTAAAAACTCGAAGTGACCATAGTGACATCTAAATGCTGTCTTCTCCACATCAGACCCTCTCATCCAAATTTGGTAGTAGCCCGACCTCAAATCAATCTTGGAAAAGAACTTGGCTCCATGTAGCTCATCAATGAGCTCATCTATCCTCGGAATGGGGTATCGATTTTTTATTGTGCTTTGATTCAAAGCACGATAATCTACACACATGCGGATGGTACCATCCTTCGTTTTCACAAGAACAACTGTTGAAGCGAAGGGAATCTTACTTGGACGAATGAAGCCCATCTCCAAGAGTTCCTTAATGTTTTTCTCAATCTCATCCTTCTGCTTTTTAGGGTACCGATATGGTGTTGTGATAACTGGCTTAGCCCCTTCCTTAAGCTCTATAACATGCTTTGAACCTCGTTCAGGAGGTGGCCCAGGAGGTAAATCAGCAAACACCTTGCTCTTCTTTGTGAGTATACACTGAATATCAGGAGGATAGTCTCTCTTTGTTTTAATCGGACTAGCAGGAAGAATCATACATTCCACAGCCCACTCAACTTGATCATGACGAATCAGCCTTGCCATTCTTTTGAATGACACAATCCGAGGACCACCATTGGACATTCCTCTTAGCACTACCTTCTTCCCATCGGATTGAAACTTGAGCTCCATGGTTTGCAGATTTAGAGAGATCTCTCCAAGAGAACACAGCCATTGAATGCCTAGGATGGCATCTGTATCTCCAATGTTGACTACATAGAAGTCATCCTTGACTTCATAGTTGCCCAATTGCATAGACATGTTTGAAATCTTCTTGGTGCAAGAAATGTGAAACCCATCAGCAACCATAATCTTGAAGCCTTCAAATTATTCTGTTTGCAGCCCCTTCTTTGCCACCACAACTTCATCAATGAAGTTATGCGTTGCTCCAATGTCAATCAAAGAAACTATTCGCTGCCCCCTTAATCATCCCTCGAACTTTGAAGGATTCATTTTTTTGAAAGCTCGAAAGTTGAGCCAAAGTACCCCCACTTCCTTTTTTCATTTTCAGACTCTTCTGGAGCTCTTTCCACTTCGCTGTCATCAAAATCTGACTGTTGGTCTGAAAAATCAGAATTACTTTCTTTAGCTGAATAGTATTCAATTTGATGAATTTTGACTCCTTTTGGGCAAATATGATCTTGGGACCATTTTTCTCTACACCGGAAACATAATCCCTTTCTTCTGAGTTCGTTAAGTGTCTCTGGATCCAACCTTGTGACATGAGTTTTATGCTATTTGAACTCCTTATGGTGAGGTCTTTTTCCTTTGTCCTTCTTGTGAAATGATGGCTTGGATTGAAATTTGGCTTTAGGAGCAGCCCACTCCATATTTCTTGCTTTCTTCATTTCCTCTTGTAAGGAGGGTGGATCAAAAGCTTTAATCCAACCCTTGAGTGGCTTCATCAATCCTTCACTGAATAGGATCACCAAACGCCTCTCAGTGATTCTCGTGACCATAACTGAAAGTCTCTGAAACTCAGCTATGTAGGCATCAACTGTGCCAAATTGTCTAAGCTGTGCCAACTCTCTGAAATGTACTTCTGGATCCTTTTTCTCAAATCTCTCTATGAGTCTATTGGTGAACTCATCATAGGTAGTGATAGACCGATGACCCAAGGTGACTAGGCCATGGTACCACCATTCGTGTGCTACCCCATCTAAGTGAAGCGTAGCAAAATTGATTGCCTCCTCTTCTGCCATGGGTCTAAGAGCTAGATAGTTGTCTAACTTCTGTATCCAAGCTCTAGCTGAACTGTTGTCACTCCCATCAAAATGTGGAAGCGTAACCTTGTTGATAGCTTGATGCAAATCCCTCTGTACTGATATTCCCCTATGTTCATGATGTCTTCCTTGTCCTTTATTTTTCCTTTTATGGCCCATAAAATCATTGTAAGACATGTCTATCTTAATTTCATCAGGGAGAGAATCATACTCAGCACGGCCGATTCTCAACTGTTCCACAAATGATGCATTTTCTTCCGGATCAAGTTGAGGGTTTACTGGTGCCAAGAAGGTGGGTTTGAATGGCCTAGAAGAAATGTATGTGCTATTTGAAGCAGGCTGAGCAGCATGTCCATTATGCTGGTTGGAGGCACTGTGTTCTCCAGTATGCCCTGGATTGTTCTGTGGAATTGGATTCTGACCCATTTTCCCCATCATGAAGGATACCATATCCATTATGGCATCCATCTTCCTTCAAACCTCTTTTTCGGACTTGGCGTTCTTTCTCTTCCCTTCCCACTTTCATCTCTATTGCCGATAAACCTCTCGTTACCACCCGCTGATCTCTCACCTTCCGCCATTTCTGTTTCCTGAGAAGACTCCCAATGAGCCCTCAATACCTCTGAAGCTGCCTGACCTTCTGGAACCTGATGCCACTGAAACTGACTTGTAGCCTTCTTGTCTTCCCTTGCTAAGTATCTTTTTTCTCTGTCACTCATAGAAGGTTTGTTTCACAGGATGGCAGGATGTGTGGCTTTGATACCACTGAAATATTCCAACCCAATTTTTTTCAATTTTTTTGATTACAAAGCAATGCAACACACATCCGTTAGGGTTAGCACTTAAACCAAAACGATGCGGAATTCAACTCTAACCAAGAATGTACACCAGGATCCCGAATTGGGCAAGGTGTGAGCATATGGGCAGAGGATTTCAATGCAATGCTGATAAAGAACTCTAACCAAGAATGCGGCGGATGACGACGAGCATATGGTCAGAGGATCCCTATTAACTACAATGCTGAAAGTAACTCGACACCAAGAATGTGCTTTCCAACCCAAGGTGGGAATGAAGCTACCATATGGCGGAGACTCTAATGAGCTAGAATGCAATACAAAATGTAAATAGGCGGCAAGCCAGCCTCTTCCACTATTTCAGTGGGTATTACAAAAAACATGAAGAGAGATATTAGAAATGCTAACAGTACTACTGTTCAGCCTACAAAGTAATAGGAAATGCCTGCAAGAACAAGGATTAGAAGCTCTTCAATTGCTGCAATAGTAAATGTGACCTCCACCAAGCTTAGAATGACCTCCTAACACCAACCCTTCATCAAAAATGCAACTTACTCAAATCTGATATGACAAACCAACAGCTTGAATGACAAAACCAGCAATACAGAACCCTACCAAAATGCTCATAACTCACTCAACTCTCAACCGAATGACCTCAAATCTGATGCAATGACTTCCTATGAAGAAGGCGACCAAGCTGCAAGCAAGAAACCACACTTAAACCCTAGTAAATATTTAACACGCTTCCCAATGCACTCCAAAGAGGGGTGGCCTGGAAAGAAGGGAGATTTTCTTTTATAAATTCAAGTTCTTCATAATAAAATCTGCAAATTGGCACAAAGGGGCGCCCAACCTAAAGAAAAGGAAATATGCAATACCCAAAACGAATATATTTTTATTTTCAAATATATGAGTGAAAACTACAAATCTGTTATGATATCAACAACTCTAGAAATTGATATGAAATGCAATAAACTGAACTACAAAGCAATCCCAAGCTACAATGCAAACCTCACTACAAGAATCCTCTCAACAACAAGCAAACTTCTCCACTAGATGCTATCTTTCAAGCACGAAGTCGAGCGAAGGCTAGGAGGCATTCATTCCTCGAAGCAATTCCAACATCATTTCGGCAACATAACAATATTCAAGACATAAGATGATCAACTGAAGAGCAAAGGCCTCATTTTATAAGCTCAGCAAGAGAACTCTAGATGCTTCTAGAAAGTGTGCCCTAATTTCAAATTGAAATTGACTTCATTTCCCTCCAAAAGAAGGCGTCCCTTTTCAAGGCTTTATTTTTGACTTTATTTTAATTCACGTCTTCATAAAATAGGCGTCCCCCTTCAAGCAAGCATTAAAACCTTTTTAAAATATTCAATTATCTCCATGAAGCGCCCCCACATGAAAAGCTACCTTTTAAAACAACTTGAAGTGAAGCACTAGGCCAAGGGGGGGTCAACATTAAAATATAACATTTTTAAATAATTTGAAGTTATCTCTCCAAAATGCATCCCAAGGCCAAAAGTGAAGAAACCAACTGAACCAGCTGAAGAAGAGAACCAACTGTGCCGAAAACAATAGAACCACTGCTAGAAATAGAATTTACTAAAAATAGTAAATTCCAAAAAGTGTTCGGAACACAAAGGAAGTCACACTACTGCGAAGCTCTCTGAAAACCCAGAAAGAATCCGCAATCGAATCTCCAAATTTCGAGCAACAACCACCTCCAAAACAGGAAACCCTAATTCCACCTTTCGAGTAGCCTACGGGTCTCCGGAATAGGCCAACGGTCAACTGAAAAGATCATGCTCGAGAAGGGGACATTACAGAACCATATACAATGAGCCACTTGCTTGTTTAACTAAAGAATGAACACATGTACATATTCTTGAAACATGATGTATTTTTACTTCTTAGACATTGTACATTGTCCATCCTTTTTAATTGAATTTCCATGTGCTTTCCTAGTCTCGACTTTGAATCTTTTGTAACTTTAAGCTGCCTCTTATCACTAATAAGTATTCTAAGGTGTTATGCATCTTTAAATAATATCTAGAATTGGCAGAGTTTTAAGCCAGAGGAAAATGTCATGTCATTTAAATACCACTGTAAGTTGTTGGAATTGCTTTTCTCAGCATCTCTTTCAATTTCTATTTAACGATAAACTTAAAGATTTATATGATCTAATTTCCTATGTCTATTATAATTTGAGGCTTGATTCTAATAGTTGAGACAAACTACATTTTTTACACTTGTGAAGTCCAAGTAGTAATTCAGATTATGTCCATGGTACTTTAGTACACTTTAGATAATTTGATTTTGGAATATCCTTCTTATGAAATCCTTATGTAGGCTTTCAAATGGCTGATATGGAGGACCATCCCACTGTTGTCTTTGACAATGGTTCTGGAATGATTAAGGTAAGTTGCTTACAAAATTAGTTGTAATCTTTCTTCAGACTCATTTGATTTCTTGTTAATTTGGTGGGTATTTGAGTTTCTTAGCTTGAAATATTCCTACACATAAGTTAGAATTTGTTTTTATGGAAAATATTTTCCATATATGTTTTTCATTGTTCAATAGGCTGGATTTGCTGCTACAGATGCTACTAGAGTTGTGTTTTCTAGTATTATGAGGTGGCCACAACATATTCAAGTCAGGAACCTTGATGGAGGGAAGAAAAATGATTATGTAGGTGATGAGAGTCAATTAAAGAGTTCATCTTACTTTAAGTTACCTAGTTGAACATGTCATTGTGACAAATTGGGATGACATGGAGAATATCTTGTTGAGCACAAGAAAAAACAATACAAACAAGAGCAGATAGAATAAATTAAACACGAGCAAACTCAGAACGAATGCAAAAGACAAAAGCCATGTTTTTTAACATGGTTCACCAATTGGCTACATC
This sequence comes from Sequoia sempervirens, assembly GCA_007258455.2. NCBI lineage: Eukaryota > Viridiplantae > Streptophyta > Pinopsida > Cupressales > Cupressaceae > Sequoia > Sequoia sempervirens. The sequence goes on from VDFB02324248.1 coordinate 32,001, forward strand.
CTTATTGAGTAGGGGATAGCTCTCTGTATTTAAAATCCAAAATCAAAATCATCCGCATACAATATATCTGCAGCTCACTATGTATTATTGATCACATTGTTGTTCCTACAGCTATATACAATTGACTCCACTCCAAGAATAAAAAATAGTCAATACACAAACTGCATGCGAAAGGCATTAACTTCATTGTGGAAGAGATAGCATGCAATGGTCAATACCAAAAGAGGGAGTAGTGAGAGTAATAGCAGAACCGTTACACTACGAGGATTGGGCTGCATAAATACAGTCAACGTTACAGCAACAATCTCCCACTTGAAGTCCAATCCGAGCTGCAAGGGAGCTGCCCAGAGATATCCCCCACTCCAGCCTTATTGTTAGAACTAGACAAGGCCAAGAGAAGTCCTATAGAACTCGACCTTCTCCCTTGGAACAATCTTCATCAAAGCATTCATTGGATTCACTTTTGTGTCAATCTTCGTTACCTGCAACTTACCCTCTTCAAGTACATGCCGAACAAAAAGATATCTCAACTCTATATGTTTGGTTCGATTATGAAAAACGAAGTTCTTTGCCAAGTGAATAGTGTTGTTGCTATCACAAAACAAAGTAAAAACAAACTGCTTACACCGCAATTCACTCAATAACCATTCTAGCCATATCATCTCCTTTGTTGCTTCGGTGAGAGCAATGTATTCAGCCTCAATGGAAGAGAGTGCAACTACCTGTTGCAAACATGAAATCCAACTAATTGCAGCCTCGACAAATGTAAATACATAACCTATTGTAGACCTTTGTTTGTCCAAGTCTTCAGCCATATCGGAATCGTCATACCCCCGTAGCTAAGTATCTTGTCCTCCAAAACACAAAGCATGATCAGAACTACCTCTGAAATACCTGAAAATCCACTATACTGCCTGCCAATGAGGTTTACCTAGATTGCTCATAAATTTGCTCACAACTCCCACTACATGGGCAATATCCGGACAAGTACAAACCATGGCATACATGAGACTGCCAACTACAGACAAATAGGGAACACTCATCATGTGTTCTTGATCTTCTTGAGTTTGAAGACACATGGCCGATGACAAACGAAAATGATCAGCCAATGGAGTACTAGCAGGCTTGGCATTCGTCATATTGAACCTGTCCAAATTTTTAGCAATATACTTATCTTGAGTCAATTTGATTTGTCTCTGCTGTCTATACCGGATTATTGTCATGCCAAGAATCCTTTTGGCTGCCCCTAAATATTTCATAGCAAACCACTAAGCTAAATGTTGCTTCAATTCCCTAACAACCCTCATGTTGCTACCAATGACCAACATGTCATCAACATAAAGTAAAAGTATGACAAACTCGCCATTTGCAAGCCACTTGAAATAAAGACACGGATCAAATTCGCAGTGAATGAATTTATGCTCAGCCATGAAGCTATCAAACTTGTGATACCATTGCCTTGGGGCTTGCTTGAGCACATATAAACTGCGCTTTAGTGTGCAATATAAATGTTCTTGCCCCTATTTTATAAAACCTTCAGGCTACTCCATATACAAATCTTCTTCAACATCTCCATGTAGAAATGTCATCTTGACATCAAGTTGTTCGAGCTCAAGATCCCAGACAGCTGCCATACCCAAGACTATGCGAATGGTGGTCATTTTGACGACGAGTGAGAAGATTTCATTAAAGTCAATCCCCTTTTGCTTATCAAAACCTTTCACTACCAATCTGGACTGGTAGCAATGTTTGCCTCCATCTTCCTCTTTCACCCAATATACCCACTTGTTCTTCAAATGTCTCTAATTTGGTGGGAGCTTCACCAAATCCCAAGTATCATTGGCCTGTAAAGAGGCCATTTCTTCTTGCATAGTCTCCATCCATTGTGCATTATTTGTCTCTTTGCAAGCATCACAAAAACTCGTTGGTCCTAATTGATCTGGGAGCAATAATTCGTAGTCATCAAATTTAGATGGAAGCTTTTTTTGCCTAGTTGATCTCCTCTATTGAGGGGCTAGCTCCTTCAAGTTATCCTATGCTGGTAAACTACCCTATTCCTCATTAGTGCCCTGTAGGTGCACACTCCCCTATTCCTGCACACTTCCTCCAATACGCGGCCTTTGTACTCCAATTTCTTGCAAATTTCTATAATTTAAATTTAGCTTGGGATTTAAATCTCCCACTCCATGCAAGTACTCATACCTTTGCACATTAGCCTCACTAGTAGATTGCAAATTTCTACAGGTGCGAGCAGAGGGAATTACATGTGACTGTGAGGGAAATTGCAAATATTTACACGCTTGGTCAAAAGACAAAGGCTACGTAGGATCTCCAATAGACTGCATTTCATTAAATAAAGGTTGTGAAACAGTTTCAAAGAGCTGCATTGAACATTGAGGAGGCTGCGATGAACTTAGAGGAGGCAGCGATGCATTTATAAGAGGCAACGATGGACTTTTCAAAGGTTGCGAGTAATTTAAATCAAACAAAGTCTGAGGAGGAGTATTTGAAGGAAGTGAATGATCAAGAGGAGGCTGCAAGTTAACATAAGAGGATGGTGCACTATCTATAGGGAGCTACGAATTGATTCCCAAAGGCAGCAATATACTATGTAAAGGCTGTGTAATATGCTTTGCAGACTGTGTATCACTTTCAAAAGGCTGCGCTATGACATGATGAGAGGCATTCATCATTTGTAAAGGCTAAAAACTAACAGATGGGGGTTGTGATGTATTTACCAAGCTAACACTTTGTGACTGTGTAACATTTCCCAAAGGCACTGAAACAGGGGGAGGCTGCATATGAACTAATTGAATATCCTTATTGCCATTATCAAACATATCGACCTATATGTACTCATTTGATGATGTACCATGCTTTTGTAGAGCAGGAAAAACTTTTTCATTAAAAACAACATCCCAATTGCAAACAAGCAGCTTGGCAACAAGATCCCAAAGAGAAAAACCATATTGTTCTTCACCATAGCCAACAAATATGCAGTGCTGTGACTTAGAATCCAACTTCGTGCGCTTTTCTTTGGGGACATGAGCGAAGGCTTCAAAGTCGAAAACTCGAAGATGAGAATATGAAATCTGTTTTCCCAACCATACTTCTTCGAGGATATCAAAATCCAATTGGGAGGAGGGGCTTTTTTTGATTAGATATATAGCGGTGTTAACCGCCTCTGCCCAAAATTCCTTACTTAGGCCTGCATTGGATAACATGCATCAAACCCTCTCAAGAATGGTTCTATTCATCCTCATAGCTATACCGTTTTCTTGAGGAGTGGATGGTACTACTTTAATCCGTCTAATGCCATTATCAACACAAAAACCATCAAATTTCCCAAAACAAAATTCTCCCCCCTTATTGGTTTGCAAACATCTAATTTTATGCCCAGTTTGATTCTCAACCAATGCTTTGAAAATTTTGAATTTTGAAAAAACTTTTGATTTTCTATTCATCATGTATACCCACACTTTACGAGTACAATCATCAATAAAAGAGAAAATAATTTGCACCTCCAAAAGATGTTACCTTCATAGGTCCGAAAACGTCGGAATGCACAAGCTCCAAGGGTGATGTTTTCTTGTCATGATTGGTCTTCAGGAAGCTGATTGGCCTTTGTTTTTTGTGGAGACAATGCTCACAAAACTCCAAATCAACGGACTTCAAACCTGGAAGTTGATCCATCCCTAACATCACTTCAAGTACCTTTTGGCTCATATGTCTGAGCCTCCTATGCCAAAGGTCTGAGCCGTTGTCCACAACTGCCATTGCAGCTCCCACTTCACCATGACATTCTAACACATAAAGACTACCCAATTTGCAGCCTTTTGCAAGCACCAATGCACCTTTGGTTACTCTCCAAGTATCTAAAGAAAATTTGGCATCACACCCTTGAGCACAAAGTTGGCTCACTGTTATTAAATTTTGTTTTAGCGTAGGAACATGTCTCACATCTTTCAAGATCCATTTATTTCCATTTTCCAAAGACAATATCACATCACCTTTTCCTACGATTTCACATTCTTTATTATCACTAAGAAAAACTTTACCAAACTGACCACCTTGATAGCTTGTAAAAGCACCCCGACATGGAGTAGCATGAAAGGAGGCACTAGAATCAAGCACCCATGAATCTGCAATAGTGTCACTTGCTGATAAAACCAGAACACCTTCATCTTTGTCATATGTTGTGTGTTGGCACTGACATTGTTTTGTCATTGATGTCAAAGGTCATGGAGACAAGACAAAGGCTTGATGTAGTTCATGTTGATGTTCATTCTATGATGTTTGGAGTAGGTGCATGATGTTGCCAAGGGTGCAAATAAAGTTGATGGTGTTGGTCATGATCATTCATGATGTCAAGATTTGTCATTAATGTCAATTGATGCTGATGCAAGTTTTGTAAAGGTTTCATTATGTAAGTTTTTGACATGAAGGAATATTCATGATGCAAAAGAAAGTACTTAGTTGATGCAACATGAAGGAAAGGTTGGGCATTCATTCAATGAGTTGCAATTTGGAAAGGTTGATGCTTTAGTGGTGTTGAAGTAAAGGAAAGACTAGTGCAAGTATTGATGCATTGGACTCTTGGAAAGATTAGTAAAGTTGTTGGTACAATTGGGAGCATGTATACACTATGATCTTGCAATTGGTTTCATAGTGGGTGCTCTTGTTAAAATAGTCATGTAGTTGATATCTTGCCTCATGCCAAGGGTTATCAAAGGGTTATTGCTTACAAGGTGCTTATGTCTAAGGTTTGAATCAGAACGCTTCATGTTTTCAAAGGTATTTTTCTAAAACCCTAAAGGTCTAGGGCTTAGGACTTATGATGATTTCCAATGCAAGACCTTCATATTTTATAACTTGAAAATGATTTCTAATGTCCTACCAAGTAACCTACAGCTATTTACATTGCCTTTAACAACTTTAATGTTTAGTCCTTGGTGAAGAATCCCGCGGGCATTTGATGATAAGCCACTTATTCAAAGATTGAAGAGCAGTTACACAAGTTTTTTTAATGAAACATTTTTGGCTCTTGCAACTGAATATACACGTTTTTTTTGTCTCATGAATATATAAGTGGAAAATATGGTGGATTCGAGTTATTAAAGTTTCATTGTGGTAGTATGGCTGTGTTAAGTTAGTGCACAATGAAAGAAACTAAAATATCAGTATGTTCATAAGGATGGGGTTCAGAGTTGTTGAGGGTTTGTGATTACATTGTGTAGAAAAAGAATTGAATCACAACATTATACAACACCATTATATTGTTGTATTCTTGAAGAAAATTCTCCATGTGTATACCAATGTGATGTGCAGATTATATCTGTGGTTGAGTTGGTATCAAGTGTTGAGCATCATGAAAGAGATTTTAAATATTGTATAACATGCTTCCTTGCAGATCATGCAAAATAAGATGGTTTTGAATAACTGAGCATAAAAGGCTTGCTTGTGTGTTTGTATGTCAGTGCACATAAGTTGTGCTTGCTTTACAAGAGTAGTAGTTTGGAAAGGGATAAAGACTTCACTTATGTCTGATATCTTTTGTGTCTAACAGTGCCTAAGTCTATGCAGTCTTGATCCTGTTCTTTGTCTTGTTGAAATAAGGAACATGATTATGTAAAGTCCTTTTGTGGTCTTCTAAGAGGGTTTTTGTCAAGAGTTTTGATGTGTGTAGAGGATTGAAGAATTCTTGATCATATAAACACCAGTTGGAGTCTTGTTTGTAGCTGTTCAAAGATTATCATTCATGTATGCAGGGTGATTGGTCATTGCTTATATTATTTTGGTTCATTGTGTAGAGGAGTTTTGTGGAGAGATAAGAACTTATCCTGTCTTTATCTTTCATTGGAGAACTTTGTATTATTGGAGAGTTAAGGGGATATTCTTGTAATCTTCCTTCATGCTTCTTGATGTTGTAAATCTGTTGTCAAGGGAACATAAAAGTTTGTGAGTCAAGGTGTTGAAGGTTTTTGTTGTTGGTGCATATTGTAACAGGGTAACCCTTGAAGTTATATCTCTTTTTTCATTGGAGATTGGTCATTAAGACCATGGAGGTTTTTCCAGTGAGGCTAATAAAAAGAATTTTCAGAGTGGTTCTCTCTCCTTGTAAAGGGTTTTCCACTCATAAATTGTTGTGTTATGGTTTCTCATTATTTGTGGTCTATTGGTCTTCATGCTTAAACATTCAGTCTTTTCAGCACTTGAATTTCTATGTTAATCAAGCATTAAGCCTTGCCTATCTGATTGGGTTACGTTTTAGTAATTGAACATTCAAGTTATCACAAAGAAACTATGTGCTTAAGAAACAATTGAATTGAATTTGTTTATTGAAACACTGATTCACCCCCCGCCCCCCCATCTCAGTGTTTATGTACTCCAACATTGTGTTGGCTTCGTTATTGCTCACCTTCTCTTGTGCCTTTTTGTAGTTCCAACAATTCTTTTTTGTGTGACCCACTTTGCCACAAAACCAACATTCTCCATTTCTGCCTCCGGACTTTGATCTTCTGGCAGATTTAGACCTTCTTCTATTATTATTTATGCCTCTCTCTTGACCACTTCCTCTATTGCCAGTACTAACAATAGTCAAGGCATCACCGGATGAGGGTTCTTGATTTTTTCTCCTCATATCTTCACTGAGAAGAGTAGATACAACATCATCAAATTTTAGTTTACTCTTGGCAGCCACCAAAGTGCTAATTGCCATCACAACCCCTTCCCAGTTGTTCAGTAAAGAACATAACAACAAAATTTCCTTAACCTCATCATCTAAATTGATACCCACTAAAATCAATTGGGTGACCAAAGTATTGAATTCATTGAGGTGATTCGACATGATCCCACCTTCTCTCATTTTTAGATTGTATAACTTCTTCATGATAAATACCTTGTTTGATGTTGATGTCATCTTGTACATGTCTGAAAGTTTGTCCCATAGCTCTTTCGATGTCTTCTTTGTTGAAACATTCAAGAGAACATTGCTTGACAACGAGAAAAATAGTTTCCCTTGTTTTCATATCCATTTTCTCCCAATCTCCGTGTTGGTATACGTTTTATCATCCACCGAACACAAAATAAAATGTCCAGAGATACTCTATCCTCTCTTGAAAAACCACCGCGTATGCTAAGATTGCGAGAAGATCATATGGCGATTCCAAGGTTTTTTTTGTCAGGTCTTGACGTGTGGATAAGCTCAATGGGTGTTGTGATTTGCTAGTAATACACAAGGGGACTTACGTTAAAGAAATTTCCACAAGTTTGGACTTAGGCGGATTTATCATTAAAGGCTCTCTTCAATTAGGACTTCAATTTGGATCTCAAAAAATAGCAAAAAGATAAGGGTTTAGGGGATCTATTCTATGCCTAAGAATTTAAGAGACAGTAAAGATCCGGTGAAAAGAATAACCGCACTTTGTTTCGCCTCCTTTGGACAACTACGCAAAATGGGTGCAATCTTCAAGGGGTGTGATAATGATTTTCAAACCTCGAATGAGGCTGAAGTTAAGCTTCCACAATTATAAGCTCAGGCTAACTTTACGCATCGAATGCAAATCATCCATTCGAAGAAAGTATGAGCAATACTTCACCATTGAATCTATACGATCAATCTCTCATTCACTTAACCAATACTCAAAGCAAATTCTACTTAACTTAATTCTAACTCTAATCTATGGTAGAAGAAGATATGCAACCTTGCTTACTACTTGACAATAGAAGTTATTCAAAGCAAATCATGCATAAAAGCTTTTATTATCGGAAATAGTCTCAGTGCAACAATTTCATATACTGTTTCCACACAAATGAAAGTGAGAGATCACCAGTTTAAATAGAGTTTCAAAAATCAAATGAAGGGCCGAAATTAAAACAATATCGACGGCCAAGATTATTACAACTCAACCCTAATTAGGGTTGCCCAAAATAACATCAATTATCAATCAGTAAACAATTAGTAACAGGCAATGAAGTGGCAGTTGGAGCTATCATCAAGGAGAGGCGTCCCTATCTGCTTGGTCAGCATTGCGCTCGATGAATCTGGACATGACCGCAACAACTTCCTCCATTGTGACAGGCGGCAGCATGCTAATCAGGAATTCCAGTCCATCCAAGTCCTCAGCACATTTGGCGAATGTGCTTGCCCAATCCGCCTCCTGCTTCACAAAATCATTCCAGATGGCCAAGAGACTCGCCACTTTCGCGAAGTCCTGTCTCAGAATTGGTCCAGTAGCCGAGAAGAAAACCTCCTGAACCTTACGTTTCAACCTCTCCAGCTGCATGTCGTTTTCCTGGACAATCTCACGATCAAACACCTCGGCAGCTGTCATATAAATTTTCTCCTAAATTTCTTTGACCTGCTCTTCAACTCTGAGCCCATCCGCTTTCGCCCTCTCCATAACCTCTTTCCGTATAGTCACTGCCCAAAACCAATGGTGAAAATCATACGCTGCTCCTACAACAATCACCTTTCTTTCAACCAACTCTTCTCTTGGAACGCCCTTCAGGACCCTAAGGCATGGAATAAGCCTTTCCTGAATATCTGGAAGGTTGTCCCAAATTTTCACCATATCAACAAGTCTGGAAAGAAAAGAAGAAGTTTACCCATAGGCAAGTGCCAGTTTCCCCATGAATGAGGCTGCTTCTGCGCCCTCGCCTGTCATCCATTCCTGAGCCTCCTTGGCTATGACCATCCCGTGCTCTACATCCTTGGCTATTTCCTGTGAAGGATTAAGGAGAGGAGGAGCCATTGCATCACCCTGATTGAGTGGCTAGGTCAGATGTCGTATGTACTCCTTCAGGTGTTCAACTTCCCTTTTATACTCCTTTTTCGCCACTTCTTTTTCCAGTCTCGCCTTGGTAGTTGAGACAAAATTATCTAGTTCCTCCACTTCCTGACCTTTTATGGTTGGGCCAAGATCTATGGTGGTTATGGCATACTCTTGAGGAGTGATCTCATCTTGTGGCTTGTCCATTGTCGGTACTGCTATGTGTATGAAATGACTGCCTGCCTCGTCCCGTTGAATGGTGGAAAATTTCTTGGCAGGCTTCTTAATTGCAACCTGTTCCAATCTTGCCAAGAAGTCCGCAGTATCATCCTCCTCTTGGGCTTCTTCTGGCACCTGAATCTTCATCCTTTCTATCAGCCACTCCGAGATGGTAGGCTGCTCAATGCCATCTCCCTCCTGAACGTTCTCTTCATTGGGAACATCCAAGACTCCTTTGAGGGCGGAAATCATTCCCTCTTCGAAGTCATCATCTTGGACTTCCATCTCGTTATCTGAACCTAATATTTTTGTGCCCATATGAGATGATGTCTCCTCGTCATCCAGCTGAATAGGCTCATTGTTCTCTTCTTGGACTGCAGAAGCTCCAATCATTTCAATCAAGGACTCCTCTGCAGTGGCCACCAGTTCGTCAATATTCCGAGATGCCGCGGAGCGAGATGATTCTCCCCTTTGTCTTTTCTGAACAGGCTCTACACTTGGAACTACTTCCTTCCTCTTCTCTCCAATCTCAACCAAATCCTGATGGGATGCACCAGCATTGGAGGAATACGATTCTGTCTCACTCAGTAAATCATACGTGAGCGTTATTCTTTTTTGTCTCATCTCCTGGACATGACGGTCAACCCACCACTGAGAGTACTTGGTCACTGGTCTCATCAAGGTTGCCAAGTCTGAGTGCTCAGGCTTTGACCACCTGTTGTGACCTATTTCACACATCGCCCCATTGCAAATGGGGACCCTTGCTGGTTTGCTCTTAGGGTTCAGCTTTGAGTAGCAATCTCATAATCTCTTTCGCTCTAGGAATTTCATGTCAAAATCTGGAGTCATCACCCGAGCCAAGTTGAGAATTTGGGCCTAAAACTGAACATGAATGTCATAGAAGTGCTTAGAAGACCCGGTAGACGAGGATTGCCTGTGCTTTCCCTCAATTCTGACACTTCCTATTTTTTAGGGATTCTGTTTTTTTGCTTTTTTGCTTTTTTTTGTTTTTGGCATTTCTGGACCAATCTGGAATTTACTATTTTTAGAAAGTTGCTTTTTGCTTTTTTCTATTTTTAGTAAGTTTCTATTTTTAGAAAGTGCTAGGTCTCACTGGCAGTGGAGTCGAAAGTTTCCACTTTTAGAATTGAAAAGCATGCAAAAATAAAGCAAAAATCTTTAAAAAATCGAAAAATAATGGAAAAGCAAAAGAAAAGCGCATGCAAAAGTTTGAAAAGCAGGAAAAAAACGCATGCAAAAGCTGGAAAATCAATTGAAAAATCGCACCTTCAAGAGAGAAAATCATCGAAAAATCAAGTAAAAAAGCAAGAAAAATTATGCTAAAATTCGCCTAAGGCTGGAGAGGCGCGCCCATGAGGAAATCCAATTGAATCTTTGAAAAATCCATTCATCAAAATGAAATCTAGTTGAATCTTGGAAAAATCCAGTTAAAATTCGTCCATTTGAGAAGTCTTGCTAGAATTCGCCTAGTACAAGGAAATCCAATTGGAAAATGATAAAAATTGGCTAAGGCAAGTAAAAAATTCAATTTGGACTTCAAGGATTCCAAGATGAAGTTAAAATCCAGTTGAAAAGAGGAAAATTCTAGTTGAAAGTCAAATTTCCAAGAAGAGAATCAAAAAAATTTCTAAGGCAAAGACCCACCTTGGTAAAGGGAAAAATCTAGTTGAAAAGTGGATTAGTCCACTTAGAAGTCAAATTTTTCTAAAAGCAAAGAGAAATAAATAACCTAAGTTTTTATTTAAAAATAAAGACTTAGTTAGCAAGCAAGAAGGGACGCCTTGGAAAAGTCAAAGAAAAGAAGATAAGATCGCTTTTTGAATTTTAAAACAAAGCACCCAATCAGAGAAGAGGTCGACCCAGGCAAATAAGGAAACTTTTTATTATAAAAGAAGTGCTTGTGAGTATATTTTTCATTATTCACAGGTTAAGTTTTTTCACAGGCAAACTTCTCTCAACCAAAGGCATCCTTCTTCTTCTTATTTTCTTCTTGAGCTGCAAGTTACATTGATTCCAGAGTACAAGGTCGGACATTTTTCTTCTATTTTCAGATTTCTCAATCATCTACAGAGTCATAGCTGGCGAATTTGAAGGAAGAAAAAGGATTTTTTATCTTGGATTTGGTAATAAAACTTCCGCTTTCAACTTTTGAAAAGTCCAAGAAATTGTTTAAAAATTCTTTGAATGATCTTTTAAAAAATAAGGCTGGTAAAATCTTATTTTATTGAAATTTATTCTCCAACCAGCCTAGGCAGTCGAGTTCTAGAATTTTTTTAATTAATTTATTTAAATATCCTCCAGCCATAAAATCACCTTTCTGCAAATTTTGAAAATATTCTAACTTCGAGCTTCGTACAAGCACAAGGTCTACTTCAAAAAAGGTAGGAGGTGGAGTTAGAAAAATCCAAGTGAAGGAAGTTCTCAGGGAATTCTATCCAGAATCCCAACTATCATCAAAATGGAAGGTAGCAGATACCAACTTCGAGCAGTTCAATGCAATTCAACACAAGAAAAGGATGTTTGGTACTCAACATGAAATGCCCACACCTATTGCAACTAACATCGTTAAGTGCGGACTTCACCAAGCAGCAGGGTTTCCACTTGCAGTTCAATGCAGTGAGTTGATGGTTGAGTGCGCCAGAAGATACAATTCACAGACAAGATCCATTAAAGCATCTAATGGGATCACTTTGTCATACTTCACAGAAGATTCAGTCAGAGAGGTGTTTGGTATTCCTTGTCGTCATAAAATGTTGAACAGGACCCGAGAGGAATCACAAATCATGTTTGATCAAGCCAAAGAGTCTTGTTTGGACATAGTCAATTCCAACTGGATTAAAGAACCAAAAAGGCATCGCTCTAAGCTGCCCAAGAGATTAATTTGCATGGATTTTAAACAAGAATACAGTGACATGATTCACATGTTGAACAGGATTATGGGTACTTCTCAGGGAGCTTTCTTCGAAGTATTGATGTTTTCATACGTAGAGGAGGTCGTATTGGAAATGGAAGCAATAAATTGGGCAAAATTGATAAGTGATAACATTGATTTCCAGTTAAGAAACTTGGAGAAGACCAAGACCTTCTATATGAGTTCCTACATAGTTTATATCCTGGCATGGTTTACTAAGTATAGAGGACTGATTTGCAAAGGGGAAGTTGGACTTCGAAATAGCCAGTTGAAAGCGTATGAGTGTTACCCACAGTTACAGTTGCATTATAAGGACAATTATAAGATAACTAATGACGCCTTCCTCATATACATCACTCGATTGCTTTAAGGAGGAATTCAAAAAATGTTGTCTAAGGAGGCTATGGTGTTGCTTGATAAATTCGGATCTTGGTTCATCCAATTTCCGACTTTTACATACTTAAGAGTTCATGGATTCACAGATGCTCCGTATAAACTCCCTCGGTATCCAACATACAAGATTATTATGCTTGAAGTTGCAAGGCAATTGGCACATGTGGATTCCACTCAAGGGCAAAAGAACAAACAAGGAGTGGATTTTCCTGTTGTAATTGGGAAAATGCTAGAAGTCTGCCCCTCATTGCAATTAGCCAAGACAACAAAATCAGAATTACAATTTTATAAATTTGGCACTTATAAACCGAGGTCAAATTATGATCCATATTTGAGAATTCACGGGAAGAAGTCCCTTCATGCTATGCAAATTGAAGACTATCGGTCTAACTTGGTGGACAAATATGGAGCCAAGAAGAAGATGTGGTCTAGAATTCCAGTAGACCTTGTGAAAAAGTGTGATTATTCCTTGTTCCTGACCAGGTAAAAGACAATGGAGAATACGTGCATCCTCAATTTGAATAGGAAAAGAACAAGCCTATCTTGTTGCCCAACTGGACACAACCTGAGTTGACTAATTTGAATGTATTGATGGACATTGTAGCTTATTCTAGGGAATGGGTGGATAATCAGATCAATAGATTAAGAAAAAAAGGAATCTCCCTTACCTATGCCACATTGAGCAATGAAGAAAGTCAGGGAGAAGTAGTTGGAGAATGTCCTGATGAACTTCCATGTCCAAGCAAGAGGAAGGAAATGATTGAATATCTTCAAGCAAAGGAAAAGGAAGAAACTAGTAAAGAGTTTGAAAGTAAGAAGCAAAAGGTGAATGAGATTCCATCATCTTCAAGTACGTTATCAATCAAAATAGTAGAAGAGGGGTCCATTGCTGAGATTGAACCAAACCATGAACAAGAGGTTGAATTTCAAGAATTAGAACAACTGGATTTTCCTCAAGAGCAAACCTTCACTGAGTGTTTGAAAGGAGGTGATACGCTGATGATTGAAGGCATGGGAGATACTGAGATCCTTGAAAATAATGAGGAGCTGGGAGATGAAATAATTTTTTCCTTGAAAGGGATTGATGATGATATTCAATTGGAAGATGGGATGGAATTATCCACTATCCCAGATTGGTTGACTGAAATTTTGATGAAGAAATCTAAACCACTAGATGAAGTTCAACCAATTGAAAGCATGCAGGACTTCTTAGAGAGGATTGGAAAAGCTAAAACACCAAAGAAGCCTAAAAAGTACTCTCAGATTATCAGAAATGGTGCAGGATCTAGGGTTTTACAAGTTGCAGTCCCAAAGGTTGACAAGCCTAGAGATCAGATTACTCCTGTGGACTATGATGTTACAACGTTAGACATTGGGCCAACCATGATAGATCAATATTTCCATGAGCTAGCAGACACTTCCAAGGCCATCAAGGAGAAGTTTGAAAAAATAGAGGAGAAGAAGGAAAGACTAGAGCTAGAAAATTTGAGATTAATAGAGTTCATTCAACAAATAACAACCCCCTTGCACCAAGAAGGTGAGGCTTTTATCCCACCACCATCCCTTCCTTTGGAATCCATTGACAATCTTGAGGCTATGAGGATCACAAGCCAAGAAACTAGGAGTTGGATCAACAACATCTCAAAATAGATGGAGCAATTCTTGGAGAAATGTGCTCAGACCTATGATAGATCAGCCTTGCTTATGACTGAAATTTGACAGATTGAAGATAATTGGGAAGACTTCCAATATATAAAAGACAAGGTGATACCTCATTTGAAAATCTTAAAGGAAGTATCCCTACAAATATTGATCTAGGAAGGTGTTATTGATAGTGGAGCTTCATATGATTTCAGCAGATGGTATCATTCCTTGTTAGCAAAGAAGATATATGATGGAATGAAAGAAGAGTGTGATGTTATAAATAATTCTCTTGGGAAAATACAGCTTAGAATCCTCGCCTCTCTTGAAGGATTAATAGGGCAAGAACATCATGATACAAATGGCTTGGATTTGGAAGGATTGAAGAGAAATGTGATGAATATTTACTTCAAGGAAATGCAGATTATCACAGAAAATCGACTTGATGACATGTCTTCTCTTTTGACCTTTATGGATAGCTTTTGGAAACAAGAAGGTAGATGGGAAAATACTTTCACTCAATGCCTTGAAACCTTGGACATAATGGGAGTGCAGTTGGATTCTATACCAAACATATCAGTGGAGGAGCTCGATTTGGTGTTAACAAAGTTTCTTGCATTTGCAGCCAGGGAGCAAGCCAAGGGGAATTGCATTTTGAATTCCCACTTGCTCGATTAATTTGCAAGGTGTCATTATTTTCCACACTCCAAATGGCTCGTCCTACTTGTGCCATGCGTCCATGAGTTAGTTATGCTTTTTAGGGTTAGGGTTTCTTGGAAATAATCTTGGCCATTGATCCCAAATCAATCTAGCCTTTTTTGCTTTGTAATTAGTGCCCATATAAACCCCACGATTTATTCATCTCAGTGAGAGACTTGTGAAATTGTTGCTACTAGTGCTATCTCAAATAATGATTTGGATTTAGAGTTGAGCATTTGTTATTATTTTGAGAGCTTGCATGGTTTACACTCAATAAAGTAAATTAGTTTCCAACATTTTTAAAGAATGAAAGATTGATAGTGTTGAAAATATAAACAGTTCATACCTTTCTTTCAATTGAATGATTTCTAAATTTGATGTGCGGGCGGTTGAATCAACTTTGAAACCTGCTTAATTTGAATTCTATTACCTATATACATTGTTCTAATTGATGGTGCGTATTTTGTAATAGGACATTACCCTCAGAATCCATTGAAGATTGCACCATCTTTGTCTAGTTGTAGTCATTGTGCTTGGCAAACAAAAGATTGGTTTAAATTTCACCATCCAGCATTTGTCTCTTAAGTTCATAGGAGTAGTCTCGCATAAATCTAGTTTCTAAACCCTCATCCCTTTTCTTTTATTTTATCTCAAAACCGAAAATCCCAAAAAATACAAGAGCATTCAACGTCAAATCAATTTCAACCCCTACCATTGAGTAATTCACTATCTAAGGTCCCTTTGTGAAATCAGCATATCACATCATCCATTGAGCTTGTCCATCCCTAAACTTAAGAAACATTGGAATTACCGTATGACCTTTCTAGCAATCTTAGCATACGAGATAATTTTTCAAGAGAGGATAGAGCGTCTCTGGACTCTTTATTCTAAAGTGCTTGGTGAGTCATAAAACACGCATCAACACCACCTACGTAGAGGAAGAGTCGGCTTTCCTCGCTACGGTTGGATGTAGTTTCCATCGGCCCCGCAACCCACATCAGCACCGAAAAAGTTCAATCGCCTCATGAACTCAACTACATTCTCCAACCATAATCTTCTTCCGACTTCATAATTATCAAGCAGAGATTTTTTCCTTTAAGCCCCCTAACTCACTGTGGCTTGTACCTTCTCCCATCCATCAACTAATGGGATGATAATAAAATAATGCGGGACTTGTAGGTCAGGAATGGGTACCACCGATTCTCAAATTCTAGCGCTCTCACCGCTATACCGACTTAACAAGATTCTAACATATCTCCATGAAAATGGGGAATGTAATTGTGCCGCCTTTTTAGTCGGCCTCTGGATGTTTTGATATTCTTCCAACTGCCTCAGGACTTCAAGCAGGATCATCCGATTTGTCGGATAGATGGGCAACTTATAGGGATTTCCAGTAAATCCCTGGATCCTGACATACGTAAATTTTGGAAACTAGATGAACCAGGATCCGTAGTTACTGATCAAACTCTTCGCCTCACGACTCAGCCTTTGATGCACTCCTCCTTGAAGTGTTCTGGTAATATGCATTAAGAAGGCATCGTGCACCCTTCTGAAATGGGACTTCTCCTTCAGCTGGAGTTGTGGATAGCAATCATAAGGTCTGAGTTCATTTTCTCCGTTGCCAACTTTGCCTTTGCAAACTAGTCCTAGGTATTTATATGACCTAGCTAATAAGTAGACAATATACGAGCTCATGTGAAAAGACTTAGTCTCTTCCAAATTGACCAATTGCTCGTGAAGATTGTTACTTATCATTCGAGACCAATTGAACATTTTTACGCCGGAAGTGATTTCGTCTATGAAGTAATACATCCACCTTTCGAAAATGTATCCTGAGGGTTGCTGAAGGTCTCGGGTTCATCAAAATGATGTCCCGAAGTGGCCCTTTGAAGTTTGTCCCCGCTGGCCTCTAGGCATCTTCTTTTATTGACGCTTTAGCTTCTCCCACCATGCCTTGTTACATTTGTGACGCATAATTCGCAAGTTGTCATACAAACGCTTTAAGCTTCCTCCTTGGTCTTGTGGTAGACGTTTACGTTAATGTTTCGGATGCCAAAGATCTCTTGAATTGCTACTTCAAGTAAAAGCAAAATTTTTCCGCCGTGCAATGATCTGTCTTGTCTGAGCATTGTAGTGGATGGCACATTCTACCATCAATTCTGCACAATCCATTGCAGGCGGGTATCCGGCTGCCTGAAATATTCCATTTCTCATCATTCTTCTGGCAATTGGTGTTGGAAGTTTGTTTTGTCCATATACTCTTTTCTTGAACTCTTTGAAGTCAACATGTCCCAGATCGGTGTCTGCAACATTTTTCCACTTTGAATTTATTTTAGACTCTCGCTGGACACCTTTGCTAGCGAACTTCATTGCTGCCTTCTTTGATGATTCGCCCACCGTGGTCATCAACCTGCAGTCAAAAATACTAACATTAATACGTAGACCTTTTAAAATAATTTACTTTCACGCCTTGTGTTCGAATATTTTACTTTCAGCCCATTAAATAATTAAACTTCTGCGAAAAGCAAGCTGAAAGTAAATGGATCAAGTTGAAATTTTAGCCAGAACTTGACCAACATGAAAGAGACAGAAGAAGATTGGCGAACTTATTCAATTAGACTGGCAAACTTATTGAATTGAACTTCAAACCTCAGTAAAAGACTTCTGGCTGCAAATCAGATTTAAATTTTGAGGATTTAATCAAAAAGCAAGTGATGAAGTGCGCCCCTCTTGCACAAAAATTCGACTCTCAGCAAATAACTCTTTTCACTTCTCGAAAAAATTCTTCTTCAGCATAAAATTACTTCTTCCTCTGAGAAATTCGATATTGCCTGCAGAATAATTACTTGCCTTAGACTTTCGAGAGAGTTTCAACTTTTCTTTAGCTGTGTTTGTGAAAAATGAGTTGCTGAAACTCATGATAATAAGATTCTTGATTTTGAGCCAGAAGAACCGGCTTTCTCTTGATCTCGATTTGTTTTCTCTTGTTCAAATAGGCAAGTTTCCTTTATTTTTCGAAAAGAATCCATGTCGAGCTTATCCAGGCAAATCTCTTTGATTTTCAAAAATTCAATTTTTGCTTGAATGTTTATCTTTAATTCTTGAATTTTTGAAAAACATTAAATGTCCAATTAAATTCGATTTTCCAAGTTTTAAATCATGTCGAATTTAATTTTGCCTATTGGATTTTTATCTTTGTCCGGCGTAATTTATTTTCTCCCAATATATTTCAGGCAAACTTTATTTCGTCCAAGGCATTTTGAATTTCTGAGTAGTGGAAATAAATTATTAAAATATTTCAATTTATTCCAACCCGTTCGTTTTGGACCCATGGCTATTTTGATTTCCTCTCCATTTTCTTTGGCTAAAAGTTTATTTTCCAACTTTATTCCAATTTTCGTCTAGCCAAGTCAAAATTCTAGCCATTTTGCTAGCAAATGTTACGTCAGATCCTTATTTTCTCCTGCCATGGCGGACTTTGAAGTGTGCTGGGCATATTTTCTCATGCCAAAGTCAAATTTTCTCTTGCCTAGACGAATTTCTCTAGGCAAAGTCTTTGTCTGGATGTCTTCCTTAGGCAAAATTCCATGATATTTGACAAAATTTTAACCCTCTTAGCCAAGGGCGGACTTTCCTACCTCTTTGCCTTGTGCATTTTTCTCTGTATACTTGGCCAACTTTATCAAATTTTCTCTAGACATCCAAACTTTAGGCGAATTTTAAATCCTTCTTCCTTTCATGCTAGGCGAACTTCATTTTTTCTTTGCCATGTCCCAAGCGGACTTTCCAAGGTTTTTTCCATTTATCGTCAAGCTATGGCGGATTTTCTCAAGTCCTTGCCTTTCACATTTTAGCCTAAATTCGCACTTCTCCTCTCAAAAAATGTTAAAATACTTAGCCAAAATTCAATCTTCCTTCCCTTTTGGCCTCTATACTTAGGCAATTTTTGGATTTTCCCCTTTAAGGCACCAAACACTTAGCAAAAATTTAACTTTTTTCCCTCTTTTATGCCATGGCATACTTTCCACTTGTTTGGCCAAGTGAAGGGCGGACTTTCCAAGGTTTTTGCCGTGGTCCTCAAGGCTTGGGCGGACTTCAAAGGCATCTTGCCAAGTCTAAGGCAGAGTTTCCAAGGTCTTAGCCATTCTCCTTAAGGTTGGGCGGACTTTGAATAGTCCTTGCCAAGTCTAGGCGGACTTTAGAACCTCTTTGCTAAGTCCCACTTTTTAAGGGCCGTCTTCAAACAATTCTTTGCCATTCTTCTCTTCATTGTTGGGCGGACTTTCTAGAGTCCTTGCCATTCTTTCTTAGGCATGGCGGACTTTGGACAAGGTTTGCCATTTTTTCTACGTCCCACATTTTAAGGGCTGAATATGCTCTCTTGAGGGCGAAATTTCCAAACTTAGACAAAATTTTACCATGAATTCCATGCTCTTTTGGTTTATTTTTTAGTGATTTTTACTCAGATCTGACTATTTTTGACTGATTTTTCCAGAATTTGATGCTTTTGGGGTTGATTTTTCTCAGATTTTTGCTTGCTTTTCCATGCTTTTCCTGATTTTTTGACTTGATTTTTCGATTTCTTTGGGATTTCTATACCATCTCCTAGTCCTTCCGCTCTGCATCCTCTGTTTTTTCGATTGCTCATTCATCCTCTGTCCCCTGTCCCAGTCCCACTTACCCCAGTCTGTCCATCCACCTGTCCCCATTTGTCCTGCTTGAAACTCTGAACAAGGTGACCTCATGAAACCGTTGCAAGGAGACAAAACCCTAAAAACTCGCAGACTATTGGGGGTCCCCATTTGCGATGGGGCGATGTGTGAAAAGGTCACAACACTTCGTCTGACATCAAACCTTTTCCCTTGTCTTTCCAAGCAATGCGAGTAAGAGATCCTACTTAATCAGCAACGATTCCATCTGAACCTTCCGCAGCCCGAAATTCTACCCTGAAAAACTTTTCAATTTTCCACTTATCTACTTCGTCCATGTTTCTGGAAATTCTTCACCGATTTCTAACCAATTTCACCACCGAGCTTCCTCGCCAAGCTTCTTCACCAAAGCTTTGATACCAATTGTTGAGCAAAAGAAAAAACAATACAAACAAGAGAAGATAAAATAAATCAAACATGAGCAAACTTAGAACGAATGTAAAAGACAAAAGCCAAGTTTTTTAATGTGGTTCACCAATTGGCTACATCCACATTGAGCAGAGGATAGCTCTCTGTATTTAAAAATCAGAATCAAAATCATCCGAATATAATATATCTGCAGCTCACTATGTATTATTCATCACACTGTTGTTCCTACAGCTATATACAATTAACTCCACTCCAAGAATAAAAATTAGTCAATACACAAACCGCATGTGAAAGGCATTAACTTCATCATGGAAGAGATAGCATGCAATGGTCAATACCAAAAGAGGGAGTAGTGGGAGTAATAGCAGAACCATTACACTACGAGGATTGGGCTGCATAAATATAGTCAACGTTACACCAACATATCTGGCACCACACATTTCACAGTGAGCTCCAAGTTGCTCCTGAAGGTCAGCCTCTTATTCTTACAGAAAACTCTCTGAATCCAAAGGCAAATAGAGAAATGATGGCCCATATTAGATTTTAGATTTTTGAAGTTCCTTCCATGTATATAGCCAATCCGTCTGTTATGTTCTTATATGCAAAAGGACTTATGATGGGTCAGTATTTCA
This sequence comes from Sequoia sempervirens, assembly GCA_007258455.2. Lineage (NCBI taxonomy): Eukaryota > Viridiplantae > Streptophyta > Pinopsida > Cupressales > Cupressaceae > Sequoia > Sequoia sempervirens. The sequence continues at coordinate 52,366 of VDFB02324248.1, forward strand.
TGACTTTGAAGAAATAGTTTTCCTTTGCCACCAAATTTTATTTTCTTTAAAAGTTTGGGAGATTGCAATATCGAGGGATTTAAACTATCTTTACTTGCAGGTGTTTGTCTGGAGTGTGGGTATGGGTTTACCCAAATACTATCAATTTATGAAGGATATGCCCTGCCTCATGCAAACCTGAGGTTTAACATGGCTCAGATTTACTTCTCGAAGAAAAAATGTTTACTAATGGTTGACTAAGAATGAAAAACTACCAATGCTCATGTTCCCCTACTGAACCACAACCAATTGATCTATCTATCATATTCCTCCCCCTCCCTCGTCCGCAGGGTGCTTGAAGACATTAACATTTATTTCAAATTTTCATATCCTGTTTATGTCTGTAGCTGGCATCCACTTGGAGTAGTTTAATGGCTGTTGAAGAAAATACACATGGATTCTATATAAAGTCTATTGATTGTTTTAGAATATAAGCATCAGTTCTCCTTGTAATAGTATAATCATCCTTCTAGAGTATCAACATGTTTCTCCTTTTAATATTAACAATTTTCCGCTAGTATTTACAATGACCATTGCTTGACTTAGACTTAAATTCATGATGTAGGCAATTTCTATGATATTGACCTAACTGGTTTTATGTTATCTTTCCAACTGATGGAGATGAAACAAATAGTCTCATTCATTAATATTATTGTTAATACTTGTGGAATAACAGTATGGTCCCATGGGGGGGTTTGGGCTTCTATTTTCATGGAGCGGGAGGTCTCATGGGGAAAAAAAAAATTGTGCTACAGGATTAATTGTAATCTTTTCTAGAAAAAAATAGCAGCCCCTGACTAAAGATTTCAGTAGGTGAAATTGGGGTGGGGCTAGAAATTGCCCCTACAGCTTAGGAATTTTTTATGCCACTTGTCTATCATCTAAAACTTTAAATTCCTATTAGAAAATAAAAGAGAGAATATTTATTTATTTATTAATTTTTATCAAAGCATTGCAGTTCATTCCTTAAATTTTGGAGCTTAGCTTTTTTAGGAATATTTTAAAGTTCTTGGTCCCATGGATTTAGTTGTAATTTTGCTTAAAAATTTAAGCTCCGAAATTTAGGGAAGCCGGTGGTCCCATGAATCTAGTACTACAATGCTGCTTAAAATTTTAAGCTCCGAAATTTGAGGAAACCAGTGGTCTGGATTTAATGTTGCAATTCAACTTAAAAATTTAAGCTCAAAAATTATTTTTTTAAAATTATTTTTCAAACTAATGAGCATAGCCATCATTCATTACTCAAAAAATAATCAATTTTTTCCTTACAGCATTGTGTCTGCAAGACTGCAATTATCAAAATAACAGAAATTAATATTTAAAAAATACATAAATTAATATTGAAAAAAAAAATACCATTGCCCCCTCTCTCTTAATAGCATAGCAGCCTGGAGGATTATTTGAATTGGGGCCATTCGGCTACCCAAACATACTACAGTTTCATACATGTGGGCCTGCAAGTATAAGGACTACATCACAGTGGGAATGAATGGGGATCTCCCATGCCCTTGTAGGCCAAACCCAAAATACTTGAGCATAAAAATTACACCATCATGATTTTGTCCCATAAAACAAAACATCCATGAAAACATAATCAATGAAGCTAATTTGCTTTTCAATAAATGAACAAATTCATGGGCATCATGATATGAATAACTTATGTCAGATGCAAATGCCAAATATGTCTGCTAAATGAGATCAGAAAGAGATTTTACAGAGTTCCTCTACTTCTTACAGACACAATTATTTTCTAGAGTATTCTCCATCTACAAAGGTAGAAGCCTTAATGCATTTCTCACTATGACAAGAAAACACTGTACATAACATACAATATCTTTTCCACACAACAATAGCAAACAAAAAAAAAAATGAAGTAAAGACTACCAATATTCTCCAATCTGTTGTAGTTTGCAGTCCCTTGCATCAGATCTCCCCAGTATGAAACCTAAATCTTACAAAACCATTAACATTCTCCATGTCCTAGCTCCAAAACTTCCATTTATTACCTTTTAATCACTGAATTTGGAGATCTGCAATGTACCCACTGAGAATTTGGGCTCCTGGGGCCTGTACAGTAGCCATAACACTACAACAGCAATGGCCACAAGCACAATCAAAATGGAAACAATTATTAAAAACCAGAGGCAACACAAGCAACTACGACTTCTCTTCTTCACACACTATGGTCTGTATCTAGTCAAGGTAGCTCCATAAGCCTGACCCTTAGTGTATGCGCCATTAAGGTTTTGTACTCCTGGCCTGCTTATAGGATACACTCTGTTAGTCATTGCTTTCACTCACAAATCAATAGCAGGCAGGGGATTAGTACAAACTATATCTGTTCCCTCCAAGGATATCGCACTACCTTACTCTTAATAGCATTTAACCCTTAAAGCCAAGAGAAAAAGAGAGTTCCCCTAAATCTACTGATCACCAGATTAGTTCTTAAAAAAATCATTTATACAATTTATAAATTTATTTCAAAAGAGAAACACAAATTTGAGGCCTTTTATCTTCCACATAGAAATCTCAGCATTCATATAAGGAAAAAAAAACTGTGTTCCACCGCTTTTTGGGGACGGGGATGGGGGGACGGTTGGGGACGCGTTTCCGAGACGTTTCCTAGGGGCCCATTTTTAGGGGACGGTAGGGGACGGCGACAAAAACACAAATTTGAGGCCTTTCATCTTCCACATAGAAATCTCAGCATTCATATAAGGAGAAAAAAACTATGTTCCACGGCCTTTTGGGGACGAGGACGGGGGGACGACTGGGGACGCGTTTCTGGGACATTTCCTAGGGGCCCATTTTTAGGGGACGGTAGGGGACGACGACATACAAAATACATATATATATATATTTAAAAATTATTAATATATTATAGACAGAGAGAGGGAAAGAGAGAGATATATGTCAATAAATTAATAATTGATAACAACAATATCAATATATAATTTATAAATAAATCGAGAGAGTAGTAGTATAACAACATAATAGATGTCATTAAAGCATTATAAAAAATTTATCATAGCAATATCAAACATCAATAAGACCATAGTCTATCAATATCCAAATGTTTCATAAGAGGATTTTACATTGACATCAAATGGTTGATTTGTGAATTTTTGAGAGACCCCACCTAAATTGATATCACCCGTTGAATCTTATTTGCAGACATAATTAGAACCATTTTTGTTGATTTTACTTGTCATGTTGCCAAATCTTCTATCTTTAGAGGATTCTTCAAGGTTTTTAGGTTTTTCTTACATTTGAGTAGAACCATCTTCTGTAGCTTTGACTGAGAGGACTGATAATGTCAAGTTCAGATTTAGCTTATCTCTGTTGGAGAAATGATATGTTTTTTATTCTAACACCTTGCAAGGCAAGTAATCTATGCATAAAAATAATTTCACTTTTCACTGAGTCAATCTAATTCCAAACGTTGCTGAATTTCAAAGTTTGAAAGAAAATTACCCAACAATTGAAACATTTCAAAGCAGTTGCTTTAAGTTTCTCTACTCACAAGATTTCATCAACTATGTGTGATAAAATTAAAACAGGTAACTAAAGCCAAGGCCCCACAAAACATTTAGCAGCAATATAAAATGTTTAAAAAAACAAAATTTTATATTTTTTTAATTTTTGGAGGCTCCATGTACGCAGGGGACGATTAGCCGTCCTCGGGTACGGTGGGGGACATTTCTAATGTCCCCAGCCGTACCCAGGGACGGGGGACCGTTCCCAGCCAGGAGGAAACATTTCCTATCGTTTCCTGTAAATTTTCCTAATTCGGGGACGGCCGAGGACTGTCCCCGATGCGTCCCCCTGTCCCCAGGACAGATGGGGACGGGTACAAGGGGTCTTGGGGCAGGGGACGCGTCCCTGTGTAACACAGGAAAACAATAACAAAAACAATATAAACAATTACAAAAGTAATTCAAAATTGAAAACATGTCTTGAGATCTATTACATCCATACAAATCAATTAAGCTTTTGGTTTCTGTGGCTCTACATGTCTACATTATTCATATCAGCATTTACAAAAGTCATTAATGCATCTCGAGCAAGTGTTGCAACTAGATCAGCTAATTCATTGGTTGGCATATTTTCCATTCTGAGCAAAAGCATCTTCATATGTATCATCTTCATCCTGCACAATGTCTAATGTCATATTATGCAATATTCAACAACAATGGCTTTTGGAACCATTTTCAAATTTGATGCCATATTTTTTGTTGTAAAATTTGCCACATCCTCTTTAGCCTTCCAAATCCACGCTCTACCACAATGTGTGTTGATGACAACTTAAAATTGAATTATGTTTGGTTTGTTGTTAGACCTCCACTAAATGGTGTAATTAACCATGTCAACAATGGATAACCGTCATCACCAATAATGCACTCTCATATTTAGTGAGTCGATTGACACTGGATGACCATTTAATCTTTGTCCACCTTCACATAGTCTATAAAAGCATGAATTTTGCAGAAGTCTAGAATCATTTACAGAACCAGGCCATCCTGTAAAGACATCCATGAAATACATATTACTATCAACAATTGCTTGTAATGACATACTATAGTTATGATCATGATCATACCAATCAGAGGAACACTCATTGGGTGGAAGATGAAATTGGATGTGAGTTACATCTATAGCTCCACAACAATTTGGAAATCCTCATTTTAGATGAAAGCCTTATTTTACACACTCAAGTGCCATTTGGTTACTAGGCCATCGGATATGATTTCAAAATCAAATATAAAAGACATTGATGAACTTATTTACAACTCTTACCATAGTTGACTTTCCACAACCAAACAGTTCACTAATGTTAATAACCATTGTCATTCCAGATGACAATCGTAAAACTACAATGGCAACCTGTTTCTCAACTGGAAGGACCCTACTTTGTAAAGCTATAGCAAATGAATATGGTATTTCACCTTGCTTTAGACCATCATCCAAATTTTCACAAAGATTCTGAAATAATGCATACACCAACCTAAAAATGCTGCGGAAATGTTCATCATCACATCTAACTTGAAAAATGTAGCGGTTCCACCAATGTAAAGAGTGTGGTTTGATATAGCACTCACCCTGAATTCTTCCTTCCCATTCAGAAACAAATAATTTAGTTTCAACAATGTCACTTTCCAACTCAAAAGTGATTGCATGAAGCACTATTTCCATATCATCTAAGTCCATGTTTGATGATTGTCTTATTTCAAAGAAATCTATTTTATGTTAATTAAATTTTTTTGTATATTGTTTGAATTTTGAAGATCACTCCAAATTTGTATTGCCAATTGAATAACATTTGATGCAATGGCAAGAACAAATTTCATTTTTTCTGTTGAACTGGAAATCATTGTGCAATTATTATCTCCACCCTACAAAACCAAAAAAAAGCAAAAAAAAAAAATTAAATGTACGTATCTCATGTTCATGAATATGGTTAACAAGTTTGTGAGGGCTAATATAAGAATAGTATGGAAAATTCATCGCCAACAATTCACCTGTGGAAAATTCACTGCCATTATCAAATTCACATCGGGAAAATTCACCGCCATGTCAATTCAATCGCCAAGTAAAATTCAATCACAAAGAATTCACCGAGGTGGAAAATTAACCGCCATTAACATTTTTTAATATACATTTCAATTTTTTTAATTTTTTTTTAAAGAATAATTTGATTTATGATAATAAAAAATTAATCGTATTAAATTTAGAGAATTTGATTTATGATAATAATAATAAAAATATTTTTCAATATATTTTATGATAATAAAAATAAAAAATAAATTGATTAACTTAATTTTAATATCATAAATAAACACATGGAAAATTTATGATAATTAAAAATAAAAAAAATTAATTTAATATAAATAAACACATGGAATTTTTTTATTTTATTTTTATATTTGTGCAAAGAAACACATAGAAAAATAAAAAAAAATTATATATAATATTTAATATAAAATATATTTTTTTCCATTGTTTCATTATAATAATATTGTATATATATTTCTTTTAAATATTTTTTTATGTTTATTGTATAAAGTAAAGGAACACACCAAAAAGCAAAAGATTGTATATATAAATAAACACATGGAAAAATAAAATAATATTTGATGTAGAAATTAAAGTAAATAATTTATTTTTCTTTTAACTTTTTATGAAAATTAGTGCATAATTTTCATATCAAAATAAACATAAAAAATATTTTAAAAATAAAATTGTATTGTAAGGCAGGTGAAAATTATTTTAAAAAAATAAAATCAAAGTTTTCAAAATATATATTAAAAAACATTAGAATATGGGTTCCACTGCACTGTTGGCGTATGAATTTGTCGTGATGCCAGTAAGAACATGGCAGAGAAATAATAGTAAGAACAAGGTTATACAATGTTTTCAGATATGGTCATACTAACCTCACATTCATTGTGACTGTCCAGATTTAATGTGAGGTCACGAGTTCAGTATATAGTTTTAAAAAGTTTCATGTAAGTCTTTAATATCTTTTAGTTGGAGTTTTATGGAGAACCATTCTTATTTTCTTAAACCTCCATTATTTGATCTGATTTCCAATATTTTGTTTTTATGAACTACAATGATATCACGATCATTTAACTTTGTGTAGATAGTGGGACTTTGCCCAGCTGTGCTCTGCTGCCCCAAGTACTTTTTGCTTATCTTTGTTATGTTAAGGAAGAACTCATTAGCAGGTTTGACTGGTTGTTTGCAAAGCATCCATCAATAGTTTTAATTTCTAATATGGTAGAAATTTGGTTTATTTGCAAGTTTTAGTTTTGTTCAGAAGGAATGATTTTTTGAATTTTCATAATTGGATAGAAGTCATTTTCTTATCAATATTTCTGTTCTTTTTCACTTGATTGGAAAACTAGGAAAGATTGCATATATGCTTGCTTAAATATAATACTGTAGATATCTTATGCAAGGCCAAGTTAATCTGGTTGATATTTTAAAGCCATGCAGATTTACAGTGCCTAGAAGCATAAGCATATAAATTTGTGTTTTTCAGATGTCAGCAGGAGGTTCTTTGGAAAAGAGAATTCCAGTGGCACATAAAATTGAAAGAGCTTCTGTACTATCCTTATTCAACCTTAAAGGCAGGAGTAGATTTTGGAGTGAATTCATATTAAAGGGTGGTACGTTCATAAATGTTTATACAATCTGTGATTGAGGAAAGGTTTGATAATAGGGTTGTCATTTAAATGATTGCAGTTTCATCTTTGACTCTTTTGTACAAACGCTTTGCATTTGGATTTAATTATTAATAATATTGTGGGGTTAAATTAAGGGTCAGTAACTAAAGTAATGATATTACTTCTGCAACTGTTTCTTTGAGAGTATGCATGAATTTTACTTAACAAACTTTCAACAATAATTGAAATCAGTTGTGTCGTTAGTTTTTTAATATGCAAAGAGGAAGAGCATTTGGATTTACACTAGAAAATACAATGTGCAAAAATTGCATACATAGGAAGAAACTAAAACCCCAAACAATGTGATAGAGGACATTACAAAATTACAGTTTGATATTAAAGATTCAAGGCTTTTACTGTTCATAATATGAGATGACAATATTTTAAACAAACTCCGTGATGATTATTTCAAATCAACATTTCAGATCACACCACCTGATCCATCATCAGGAAGAATCTCATGTTTGTATTGCAGACTAGAGCTCCTTATATAGATAACTTGAATGAAGTATAGGATTCCTTTCATTTGGCCCATCATAGGAAAATAATAAATTCATAAACTAGCTGGTACTAAGCTTAGAGTTTGTAACCACTAATTCAAAAACATTAAATATACTATTGGTAGGGTTGGGAATCTTTTTTCAATTTGTTGATAATGGGATTCAAAGTGTCGTTCAAACCCAATCTTTCATCCCTATTTGATTTTGTCTATGCATTCCAATCCCTAGAAGATTTTTTAAATTGTAATCCATATGCCATAGGAAAAACTTGTGCCTGGTTTCCTGATTTGATTCAAGTTTTTGCAGGAATAACAAAGTTTTTGAATTTATAGATGAAATAATACAGCAGAATAACATAGTATTCAGTTTTTGTTAATTTATAAAAAAA
>VDFB02324248.1:60621-80862 GCA_007258455.2 Sequoia sempervirens
CCGGACAAAGATAAAAATCCAATAGGCAAAATTAAATTCGACATGATTTAAAACTTGGAAAATCGAATTTAATTGGACATTTAATGTTTTTCAAAAATTCAAGAATTAAAGATAAACATTCAAGAAAAAATCAAATTTTTTAAAATCAAAATGGATTTGCCTGGATAAGATCACCATGGAGTTTTTCGAAAAATAATGGAAACTTGCCTGTATAAGGAAGAGAAAACAAATCGAGATCGAGAGAGAAGGCAGTTGCTAAAACAAATCAAGATCTTCAGCATTATAATGAGTTTCAACAACTCATTTTTCACAGATACAGCTTAAGAAAAGTTGAAACTCTCTCGAAATTCTAAGGCAAGTAATTATTCTACACGCAAGATCGAATTTCCCAGAGGAAGAAGTAATTTTATGCTGAAGGAGAATTTTCTCGAGAAGTGAAAAGATTTATTTGTTGAGAGTTGAATTTTTTGCGCAAGAGGGGCGCACTTCATCACTTGCTTTTTGATTAAATCCTCAAAATTTAAATCTGATTTGTAGCCAGAAGTCTTTTACTGAGGTTTGAAGTTCAATTGAATAAGTTTGCCATTCTTCTTCTGTCTCTTTCATCTTGGTTAAGTTTTGGCTAAAATTTCAACTTGATCCATTTACTTTCAGCTTGCTTTTTCGCAGAAGTTTAATTATTTAATGGGCTGAAAGTAAAATATTCGAACACAAGGCGTGAAAATAAATTATTTTAAAAAGTCTCCATATTAATGTTAGTATTTTTGACTGCAGGTTGATGACCACTGTGGGCAAATCATCAAAGAAGGCAGCAAAGAAGTTCGCCAGCAAAGGTGTCCAGTGAGAGTCTAAAATAAATTCAAAGTGGAAAAATGTTGCAGACACCAATCTGGGACATGTTGACTTCGAAGAGTTCAAGAAAAGAGTATATGGACAGAACGGGCTTCCAACACCAATTTCCAGAAGAATGGTGAGAAATGGAATATTTCAGGCAACTGGATTCCCACCTGCGATGGATTGTGCTGAATTGATGGTAGAGTGTGCCATCCACTACAATGCTCAGACAAGACAGATCATTGCACCTGACGGAAAAATTTTGGCACACTTGGGCGAGGTAGCAATTCAAGAGATCTTTGGCATCCCGGCACATTCTTGTACTGTCTACAAGACCAAGGAGGAAGCTAAGCGTTTGTATGACAGCCTGCCAGAATTATGCGTCACAAATGTTAACAAGGCATGGCTGGAGAAGCCTAAAACGTCAATAAAGAAGATGCCTAAGAGGCCACGCCGGACAAACTTCAAAGAAGATTATGGGGACATCATTTTGATGCTGAACCGAATAGCTAGCAACCCTCAAGGATCATTTTTCGAAAATTGGATGAATTACTTCATAGACGAAATCACTTCCGGCGTAAAAATGTTCAATTGGTCTAGAATGATAAGTAACAATCTTCACGAGCAATTGGTCAATTTGGAAGAGACTAAGTCTTTTCACATGAGCTCATATATTGTCTACTTATTGGCCAGGTCATATAAATACTCAGGATTAGTTTGCAAAGGCAAAGTTGGCAACAGAGAAAATGAACTCAGACCTTATGATTGCTACCCGCAACTCTAGCTGAAGGAGAAGTCCCATTTCATAAGGGTGCACGATAACTTCTTAATGCATATTACCAGAACACTTCAAGGAGGAGTACATCAAAGGCTAAGTTGTGAGGCGAAGAGTTTGATCAGTAAATACGGATCTTAGTTCATCTAGTTTCCAAAATTTACATATGTCAGGATCCAGGGATTTACTAGAAATCCCTATAAGTTGCCCATCTATCCGACAAATCGGATGATCCTACTTGAAGTCCTGAGGCAGCTGGAAGAATATCAAAACATCCAGAGACCGACTAAAAAGGCGGCTATTACATTCCCATTTTTCATCGGGAATATGTTAGAATCTTGTTCGTCAGCGCAAGCAGCTGAGAGCGCTAGGCTGGAGATCCAGTGGTACCCATTCACAGCCTACAAGTCCACGGCCAATTTTGACCCACATCATCCCATTCGGACAGTGGATGGGAGAAGGTACAAGCACAGAGTGGAGTTGGAGGACTTCTGGGAAAATGCCACTGATGAATATGAAGTCAGAAGAAGATTATGGTCCAGAATGCTAGTTGAGTTCATGAGGGCGATTGAACTTTTCCGGGTGCCTGATCAGTTGCAGGACGATGGAAACTACATCCAGCCATGCTTCGAGGAAAGCCGACCTCTTCCTCTCGTAAGGTGGTGTTGATGCATGTTTTATGACTCACCAAGCACTTTAGAATAAAGAGTCGAAAGACGCTCTATCCTCTCTTGAAAAACTACCTCTTATGCTAAGATTGCTAGAAAGGTCATACGGTAATTCCAATGTTTTGTTTGGGGGGATGGACAAGCTCAATGGATGATGTGATATGCTGATTTCACAAAGGGACCTTGGATAATGAACTATTCAAAAGTAGGAATTTAGATTGATTTGACGTTGAATGTTCTTGTATTTTTGGGATTTTTGATTTTGAGATAAAATAAAAGGAAAAGGGATGAGGGTTTAGAAACTAGACTTATGCCAAACTACTCCTATACACTTAAGCGACAAATGTTGGATAGTGAAATTTAAACCAATCTTTGTTTTGCCAAGCACAATGACTACAACTAGACAAAGATGGTGCAATCTTCAATGGATTTACGAATGATGTCCTATTACAAAATACCACCATCAATTCGAACAATGTATATAGGTAATAGAATTCAAATTAAACAGTTTCAAAGTTCAGATTAACCTTGCACATCAAATTGAAAATCATTCAATTGAAAAAGGTATGAACTAATTTCACTATTTTCAACACTATCAATCTTTCATTCATTTAAAAAATGTTGAAACTAATTTACTTTATTGAAGAAATTATGAAACCATGCAAGCTCTCAAAATAACAAATGCTCAACTCTAAATCAAATCATTATTTGAATAGCACTAGTAGCAACAATTTCACAAGTCTCTCCCTGAATGAATGAAATGCGTGGGGTTTATATAGGCACCCCAATTACAAAGCAACGGCCTAGATTGATTTGAGATCAATGGCCAAGATTATTTCAAGAAACCCCAACCCTAAAAAGCATAACCAACTCGATGGACACATGGCACAAGTAGGACGAGCCACTTGGAGTGTGGAAAATAATGACACCTTGCAAATTACTCGAACAAATGGGAATCCAAAATGCAATTCCCTTTGGCCTGCTCCCTGGCTGCAAATGCAAGAAATTTTGTTAACACCAAATCGAGCTCCTCCATTGATATGCTTGGCATGGAATCCAGTTGCACTCCCATTATGTCCAAGGTTTCAAGGCATTGAGTGAAAATACTTTCCCATCTACCTTCTTGTTTTTGAAAGTTATCCATAAAGGTCAAAAGAGAAGACATGTCATCAAGCTGATTTTATGTGATAATCTGCATTTCCTTGAAGTAAATATTCATCACACTTTTCTTCAAACCTTCCAAATCCAAGCCATCTGCATTATGATGCTCCTGCCCTGTTAATCCTTCAAGAGAGGTGAGGATTTTAAACTGTATTTTCCCAATTGCATTTTGTGCAACAACACACTCTTCCTTCATTCCATCATATATTTTCCTCTTAGCCAACAAGGAATGATACCATCTGTTGAAATCATATGAGGCTCCTTCCTCAATAACACCTTCTTGGATCAATAGCTGCAGGGATACTTCCTTTAAAACCTTCAAACGAGGTATTGCTTTGTCATTCACGTACTGGAAGTCTTCCCAATTGTCTTCAATTTGGCCAATTTCAGTCATAAGCAAGGCAGATCTGTCATAAGTCTGAGCACATTTCTCCAAGAATTGCTCCATCTGTTTTGAGATATTGTTGATCCAACTCCTGGTCGCTTGGCTTGTGATCCTCATAGCTTCAAGAGTGTCAATGGATTCCGAAGGAAGGGATGACAGTGGGATAAAAGCTTCACCCTCTTGACGCAAAGGGGCTGTTAGTTGTTGAATGAACTCTATTAGCCTCAAATTTTCTAACTCTAGTCTTTCCTTCTTCTCCTCTGTTTTGTCGAATTTCTCCTTGATGGCCTTGGAAGTGTCTGCTAACTCATGGAAATCTTGATCTATCGTGGTTGGCCCAATGTCCAACGTTGTAACATCATAATCCATAGGAGTAATCTGATCTCTAGGTTTGTCAACTTTTGGAATTGCAACTTGTAAAACCCTGGATCCTGCATCATTCCTGATAATTTGAGAGTATTTTTTAGGCTTCTTTGGCGTTTTAGCTTTGCCAATCCTTTCTAAGAAGTCCTGCATGCTTTCAACTGGTTGAACTTCATCTAGTGGTTTAGACTTCTTCATCAAACTCTCAGACAACCAAGTTGGGATAGTGGATAATTCCATCCCATCTTCCAATTGAATATCATCATCACACTCCTTTAAAGCAGAAATTATTTCATCTCCTAGCTCCTCATTGTTTTCAAGGATCTCAGTATCTCCCATGCCTTCAATCATCAACGTATCATCTCCTTCCAAACACTCAGTGAAGGTTTGCTCTTGGACAAAATCCAGCGGTTCCAACTCTTGAAATTCAACCTCTTGTTCATGGTTTGGTTCAATCTCAGCAATGGACACCTCTTCTACTACTCTGATAGATAAAGTACTTGAAGATGATGGAATTTCACTCACCTTTTGCTTCTTACTCTCCAATTCTTTGCTAGCTGCTTCCTTTTCTTTTGTTTGAAGGTCTTCGATCATTGCTTTCCTCTTGCTTGGGCATGGAAGTTCATCAAGACTTTCTCCAACTGCCTCTCCCTGACTTTCCTTATTGCTCAATGTGGCATAGGTAAGGGTAATTCCTTCTTTTCTCAATCTGCTGATCTGATTATCTACCCATTCCCTTGAGTATGCTACAATGTCCTTCATCAATATATCCAAATCAGTCAACTCAGGATGTGTCCAGTTGGGCAACAAGGTAGGCTTGTTCTTTTCCTGTTCAAATTGAGGATGCACGTAGTCTCCATTGTCCTTTATCTGGTCAGGAATGGGGAATAAGTCACACTTTTTCACAAGGTCTACTGGAATTCTAGACCACATCTTCTTCCTGACTCCATATTCGTCCACCAAGTTAGACCAATAGTCCTCAATTTGCATAACATGAAGGGACTTCTTCCCGTGAACCCTCAAGTATGGATCATAATCATACCTTGGTTTATAAGTGTCAAACTTATAAAATTGTAACTCTAACTTCGCTGCCTTGGCTGATTGCAATGAGGGGCAGACTTCTAGCATTTTCCCAATTGTAACAGGAAAATCCACTCCTTGTTTGTTCTTCTTCCCCTGAATGGAATCAACGTGTGCCAATTGCCTTGCAACTTCAAGCATAATAATCTTGTTCGTTGGATACCGAGGGAGTTTATACGGAGTATCTGGGAATCCATGAACTCTTATGTATGTAAAGGTTGGAAATTGGATGAACCAAGATCCGAATTTATCAAGCAACACCATAGCCTCTTTAGACAACCTTTTCTGAATTCCTCCCTGAAGCAATCGGGTGATATACATGAGGAAGGCATCATTGGTTATCTTATAATTGTCCTTATAATGCAACTGTAGCTGTGGGTAACACTCATATGCTTTGAACTGGCTATTTTGAAGTCCAACTTCTCCTTTGCAAATCAGTCCTCTATACTTAGTAAACCGTGCCAAGATATAAACTATGTAGGAACTCATATAGAAGGTCTTGGTCCTTTCCAAGTTTTTCAACTGGAAATCAATGTTATCACTTATCAATTTTGCCCAATTTATTGCTTCCATTCCCAATAGGACCTCCTCTACGTATGAAAACATCCATACTTCGAAGAAAGCTCCCTGAGAAGTACCCATAATCCTGTTCAACATGTGAATCATGTCACTGTATTCCTGTTTAAAGTCTGTGCAAATTAATCTCTCGGGCAGCTTAGAGCGATGCCTTTTTGGTTCTTTAATCCAGTTGGAATTGACTATGTCCATACAAGACTCTTTGGCTTGATCAAACATGGTTTGTGATTCCTCTTGGGTCCTGTTCAACATTTTATGACGACGAGGAATACCAAACACCTCTTTGACTGAATCTTCTGTGAAGTATGCCAAAGTGATCCCGTTAGATGCTTTAATGGATCTTGTCTGTGAATTGTATCTCTTGGCGCACTCAACCATCAGCTCACTACATTAAACTGCAGGTGGAAATCCTGCTGCCTGGTGAAGTTTGCACTTAACGATGTTAGTTGCAATAGGTGTGGGCATTTCATGCTGAGTACCAAACATCCTTTTCTTGTGCTGAATTGCATTGAACTGCTCGAAGTTGGTATCTGCTATCTTCTTCCATTTTGACGATAGTTGGGATTTTGGATAGAATTCCCTGAGAACTTCCTTCACTTGGATTTTTCTAACTCCACCTCCTACGTTTTTTGAAGTAGACATTGTGCTTGTACGAAGCTCGAAGTTAGAATATTTTAACAAATTTGCAAAAAGGCGATTTTATGGCTAGAGAATATTTAAATAAATTAATTAAAAAATTCTAGAACTCGACTGTCTAGGCTGGTTGGAGAATAAATTTCAATAAAATAAGATTTTACCAGTCTTTATTTTTAAAAGATCATTCAAAGAATTTTCTAAACAATTTACTAGACTTTTAAAGCTGAAAACTAAAGTTTTTGTGCAAATCCAAGATAAAATCTTTTTTCCTTCTTCAAATTCGCTAGCTATGGCTCTGCAGATGATTGAGAAATCTGAAAATAGAACAAAAATGTCCAACCTTGTATTCTGGAATCAATGTAACTTGCAGCTCAAGAAGAAAATAAGAAGAATGACGCCTTTGTTTGAGAGAAGTTTTCCTGTGAAAAACTTAACCTTTGAATAATGAAAAATAAACTCACAAGCACTTCTTTTATAATAAAAAGTTCCCTTATTTGCCTGGGTCGACCTCTTCTCTGATTGGGTGCTTTGTTTTAAAACGCAAAAAGCAATCTTATCTTCTTTTCTTTGATTTTTCAAGGCGCTATCTTGCTTGCTAACTAAGTTTTTATTTTTAAATAAAAACTTAAGTTATTTTGTTTCCCTTTTGCCTTTAGAAAATTCGACTTTTAAGTGGACTAATCCACTTTTCAACTGGATTTTTCCCTTTACCAAGGTAACTCTTTGCCTTAGAAAAAATTCAATTTTCCCCTTGGAAATTCGACTTTTAACTGGAATTTTCCATCTTTTCAACTGGATTTTAACTTCATCTTGGAATTCTTGAAGTCCAATTCGAATTTTTACTTGCCTTAGCCAATTTTTTATCATTTTTCCAACTGGAATTTCGAATTATCCAACTGGATTTCCTTGTACTAGGCGAATTTTAGCAAGACTTCTCAAATGGACGAATTTTAACTGGATTTTTTCAAGATTTAACTGGATTTCTTTTGATGAATGGATTTTTCAAATGGATTTTTTCAAAGATTCAACTGGATTTCCTCATGGGCGCACCTCTCCAGCCTTAGGCGAATTTCACCATAATTTCCTTGCTTTTTACTTGATTTTTCGTTGATTTTTCTCCCTTGAAGGTGCGATTTTTCAATTGATTTTCCAGCTTTTGCATGCGCTTTTCTTGCTTTTCTCATGATTTTTCGATTTTTAAGATTTTTGCTTGATTTTTGCCTGCTTTTTAAATTCCAAAAGTGGAAACTTTCGACTCCACTGCCAGTGAGACCTAGCACTTTCTAAAAATAGAAACTTACTAAAAATAGAAAAAAGCAAAAAGCAACTTTCTAAAAATAGTAAATTCCAGATTGGTCCAGAAATGCCAAAAACAAAAAAAAGCAAAAAAGCAAAAAAACAGAATCCCTAAAAAATAGGAAGTGTCAGAATTGAGGGAAAGCACAGGCAATCCTCGTCTACCGGGTCTTCTAAGCACTTCTATGACATTCATGTTCAGTTTTAGGCCCAAATTCTCAACTTGGCTCGGGTGATGACTCCAGATTTTGACATGAAATTCCTAGAGCGAAAGAGATTATGAGATTGCTACTCAAAGCTGAACCCTAAGAGCAAACCAGCAAGGGTCCCCATTTGCAATGGGGCGATGTGTGAAATAGGTCACAACAGGTGGTCAAAGCCTGAGCACTCAGACTTGGCAACCTTGATGAGACCAGTGACCAAGTACTCTCAGTGGTGGGTTGACCGTCATGTCCAGGAGATGAGACAAAAAAGAATAACGCTCACGTATGATTTACTGAGTGAGACAGAATCGTATTCCTCCAATGCTGGTGCATCCCATCAGGATTTGGTTGAGATTGGAGAGAAGAGGAAGGAAGTAGTTCCAAGTGTAGAGCCTGTTCAGAAAAGACAAAGGGGAGAATCATCTCGCTCCGCGGCATCTCGGAATATTGACGAACTGGTGGCCACTGCAGAGGAGTCCTTGATTGAAATGATTGGAGCTTCTGCAGTCCAAGAAGAGAACAATGAGCCTATTCAGCTGGATGACGAGGAGACATCATCTCATATGGGCACAAAAATATTAGGTTCAGATAACGAGATGGAAGTCCAAGATGATGACTTCGAAGAGGGAATGATTTCCGCCCTCAAAGGAGTCTTGGATGTTCCCAATGAAGAGAACGTTCAGGAGGGAGATGGCATTGAGCAGCCTACCATCTCGGAGTGGCTGATAGAAAGGATGAAGATTCAGGTGCCAGAAGAAGCCCAAGAGGAGGATGATACTGCGGACTTCTTGGCAAGATTGGAACAGGTTGCAATTAAGAAGCCTGCCAAGAAATTTTCCACCATTCAACGGGACGAGGCAGGCAGTCATTTCATACACATAGCAGTACCGACAATGGACAAGCCACAAGATGAGATCACTCCTCAAGAGTATGCCATAACCACCATAGATCTTGGCCCAACCATAAAAGGTCAGGAAGTGGAGGAACTAGATAATTTTGTCTCAACTACCAAGGCGAGACTGGAAAAAGAAGTGGCGAAAAAGGAGTATAAAAGGGAAGTTGAACACCTGAAGGAGTACATACGACATCTGACCTAGCCACTCAATCAGGGTGATGCAATGGCTCCTCCTCTCCTTAATCCTTCACAGGAAATAGCCAAGGATGTAGAGCACGGGATGGTCATAGCCAAGGAGGCTCAGGAATGGATGACAGGCGAGGGCGCAGAAGCAGCCTCATTCATGGGGAAACTGGCACTTGCCTATGGGTAAACTTCTTCTTTTCTTTCCAGACTTGTTGATATGGTGAAAATTTGGGACAACCTTCCAGATATTCAGGAAAGGCTTATTCCATGCCTTAGGGTCCTGAAGGGCGTTCCAAGAGAAGAGTTGGTTGAAAGAAAGGTGATTGTTGTAGGAGCAGCGTATGATTTTCACCATTGGTTTTGGGCAGTGACTATACGGAAAGAGGTTATGGAGAGGGCGAAAGCGGATGGGCTCAGAGTTGAAGAGCAGGTCAAAGAAATTTAGGAGAAAATTTATATGACAGCTGCCGAGGTGTTTGATCGTGAGATTGTCCAGGAAAACGACATGCAGCTGGAGAGGTTGAAACGTAAGGTTCAGGAGGTTTTCTTCTCGGCTACTGGACCAATTCTGAGACAGGACTTCGCGAAAGTGGCGAGTCTCTTGGCCATCTGGAATGATTTTGTGAAGCAGGAGGCGGATTGGGCAAGCACATTCGCCAAATGTGCTGAGGACTTGGATGGACTGGAATTCCTGATTAGCATGCTGCCGCCTGTCACAATGGAGGAAGTTGTTGCGGTCATGTCCAGATTCATCGAGCGCAATGCTGACCAAGCAGATAGGGACGCCTCTCCTTGATGATAGCTCCAACTGCCACTTCATTGCCTGTTACTAATTGTTTACTGATTGATAATTGATGTTATTTTGGGCAACCCTAATTAGGGTTGAGTTGTAATAATCTTGGCCGTCGATATTGTTTTAATTTCGGCCCTTCATTTGATTTTTGAAACTCTATTTAAACTGGTGATCTCTCACTTTCATTTGTGTGGAAACAGTATATGAAATTGTTGCACTGAGACTATTTCCGATAATAAAAGCTTTTATGCATGATTTGCTTTGAATAACTTCTATTGTCAAGTAGTAAGCAAGGTTGCATATCTTCTTCTACCATAGATTAGAGTTAGAATTAAGTTAAGTAGAATTTGCTTTGAGTATTGGTTAAGTGAATGAGAGATTGATCGTATAGATTCAATGGTGAAGTATTGCTCATACTTTCTTCGAATGGATGATTTGCATTCGATGCGTAAAGTTAGCCTGAGCTTATAATTGTGGAAGCTTAACTTCAGCCTCATTCGAGGTTTGAAAATCATTATCACACCCCTTGAAGATTGCACCCATTTTGCGTAGTTGTCCAAAGGAGGCGAAACAAAGTGCGGTTATTCTTTTCACCGGATCTTTACTGTCTCTTAAATTCTTAGGCATAGAATAGATCCCCTAAACCCTTATCTTTTTGCTATTTTTTGAGATCCAAATTGAAGTCCTAATTGAAGAGAGCCTTTAATGATAAATCCGCCTAAGTCCAAACTTGTGGAAATTTCTTTAACGTAAGTCCCCTTGTGTATTACTAGCAAATCACAACACCCATTGAGCTTATCCACACGTCAAGACCTGACAAAAAAAACCTTGGAATCGCCATATGATCTTCTCGCAATCTTAGCATACGCGGTGGTTTTTCAAGAGAGGATAGAGTATCTCTGGACATTTTATTTTGTGTTCGGTGGATGATAAAACGTATACCAACACGGAGATTGGGAGAAAATGGATATGAAAACAAGGGAAACTATTTTTCTCGTTGTCAAGCAATGTTCTCTTGAATGTTTCAACAAAGAAGACATCGAAAGAGCTATGGGACAAACTTTCAGACATGTACAAGATGACATCAACATCAAACAAGGTATTTATCATGAAGAAGTTATACAATCTAAAAATGAGAGAAGGTGGGATCATGTCGAATCACCTCAATGAATTCAATACTTTGGTCACCCAATTGATTTTAGTGGGTATCAATTTAGATGATGAGGTTAAGGAAATTTTGTTGTTATGTTCTTTACTGAACAACTGGGAAGGGGTTGTGATGGCAATTAGCACTTTGGTGGCTGCCAAGAGTAAACTAAAATTTGATGATGTTGTATCTACTCTTCTCAGTGAAGATATGAGGAGAAAAAATCAAGAACCCTCATCCGGTGATGCCTTGACTATTGTTAGTACTGGCAATAGAGGAAGTGGTCAAGAGAGAGGCATAAATAATAATAGAAGAAGGTCTAAATCTGCCAGAAGATCAAAGTCCGGAGGCAGAAATGGAGAATGTTGGTTTTGTGGCAAAGTGGGTCACACAAAAAAGAATTGTTGGAACTACAAAAAGGCACAAGAGAAGGTGAGCAATAACGAAGCCAACACAATGTTGGAGTACATAAACACTGAGATGGGGGGGCGGGGGGTGAATCAGTGTTTCAATAAACAAATTCAATTCAATTGTTTCTTAAGCACATAGTTTCTTTGTGATAACTTGAATGTTCAATTACTAAAACGTAACCCAATCAGATAGGCAAGGCTTAATGCTTGATTAACATAGAAATTCAAGTGCTGAAAAGACTGAATGTTTAAGCATGAAGACCAATAGACCACAAATAATGAGAAACCATAACACAACAATTTATGAGTGGAAAACCCTTTACAAGGAGAGAGAACCACTCTGAAAATTCTTTTTATTAGCCTCACTGGAAAAACCTCCATGGTCTTAATGACCAATCTCCAATGAAAAAAGAGATATAACTTCAAGGGTTACCCTGTTACAATATGCACCAACAACAAAAACCTTCAACACCTTGACTCACAAACTTTTATGTTCCCTTGACAACAGATTTACAACATCAAGAAGCATGAAGGAAGATTACAAGAATATCCCCTTAACTCTCCAATAATACAAAGTTCTCCAATGAAAGATAAAGACAGGATAAGTTCTTATCTCTCCACAAAACTCCTCTACACAATGAACCAAAATAATATAAGCAATGACCAATCACCCTGCATACATGAATGATAATCTTTGAACAGCTACAAACAAGACTCCAACTGGTGTTTATATGATCAAGAATTCTTCAATCCTCTACACACATCAAAACTCTTGACAAAAACCCTCTTAGAAGACCACAAAAGGACTTTACATAATCATGTTCCTTATTTCAACAAGACAAAGAACAGGATCAAGACTGCATAGACTTAGGCACTGTTAGACACAAAAGATATCAGACATAAGTGAAGTCTTTATCCCTTTCCAAACTACTACTCTTGTAAAGCAAGCACAACTTATGTGCACTGACATACAAACACACAAGCAAGCCTTTTATGCTCAGTTATTCAAAACCATCTTATTTTGCATGATCTGCAAGGAAGCATGTTATACAATATTTAAAATCTCTTTCATGATGCTCAACACTTGATACCAACTCAACCACAGATATAATCTGCACATCACATTGGTATACACATGGAGAATTTTCTTCAAGAATACAACAATATAATGGTGTTGTATAATGTTGTGATTCAATTCTTTTTCTACACAATGTAATCACAAACCCTCAACAACTCTGAACCCCATCCTTATGAACATACTGATATTTTAGTTTCTTTCATTGTGCACTAACTTAACACAGCCATACTACCACAATGAAACTTTAATAACTCGAATCCACCATATTTTCCACTTATATATTCATGAGACAAAAAAAACGTGTATATTCAGTTGCAAGAGCCAAAAATGTTTCATTAAAAAAACTTGTGTAACTGCTCTTCAATCTTTGAATAAGTGGCTTATCATCAAATGCCCGCGGGATTCTTCACCAAGGACTAAACATTAAAGTTGTTAAAGGCAATGTAAATAGCTGTAGGTTACTTGGTAGGACATTAGAAATCATTTTCAAGTTATAAAATATGAAGGTCTTGCATTGGAAATCATCATAAGTCCTAAGCCCTAGACCTTTAGGGTTTTAGAAAAATACCTTTGAAAACATGAAGCGTTCTGATTCAAACCTTAGACATAAGCACCTTGTAAGCAATAACCCTTTGATAACCCTTGGCATGAGGCAAGATATCAACTACATGACTATTTTAACAAGAGCACCCACTATGAAACCAATTGCAAGATCATAGTGTATACATGCTCCCAATTGTACCAACAACTTTACTAATCTTTCCAAGAGTCCAATGCATCAATACTTGCACTAGTCTTTCCTTTACTTCAACACCACTAAAGCATCAACCTTTCCAAATTGCAACTCATTGAATGAATGCCCAACCTTTCCTTCATGTTGCATCAACTAAGTACTTTCTTTTGCATCATGAATATTCCTTCATGTCAAAAACTTACATAATGAAACCTTTACAAAACTTGCATCAGCATCAATTGACATTAATGACAAATCTTGACATCATGAATGATCATGACCAACACCATCAACTTTATTTGCACCCTTGGCAACATCATGCACCTACTCCAAACATCATAGAATGAACATCAACATGAACTACATCAAGCCTTTGTCTTGTCTCCATGACCTTTGACATCAATGACAAAACAATGTCAGTGCCAACACACAACATATGACAAAGATGAAGGTGTTCTGGTTTTATCAGCAAGTGACACTATTGCAGATTCATGGGTGCTTGATTCTAGTGCCTCCTTTCATGCTACTCCATGTCGGGGTGCTTTTACAAGCTATCAAGGTGGTCAGTTTGGTAAAGTTTTTCTTAGTGATAATAAAGAATGTGAAATCGTAGGAAAAGGTGATGTGATATTGTCTTTGGAAAATGGAAATAAATGGATCTTGAAAGATGTGAGACATGTTCCTACGCTAAAACAAAATTTAATAACAGTGAGCCAACTTTGTGCTCAAGGGTGTGATGCCAAATTTTCTTTAGATACTTGGAGAGTAACCAAAGGTGCATTGGTGCTTGCAAAAGGCTGCAAATTGGGTAGTCTTTATGTGTTAGAATGTCATGGTGAAGTGGGAGCTGCAATGGCAGTTGTGGACAACGGCTCAGACCTTTGGCATAGGAGGCTCAGACATATGAGCCAAAAGGTACTTGAAGTGATGTTAGGGATGGATCAACTTCCAGGTTTGAAGTCCGTTGATTTGGAGTTTTGTGAGCATTGTCTCCACAAAAAACAAAGGCCAATCAGCTTCCTGAAGACCAATCATGACAAGAAAACATCACCCTTGGAGCTTGTGCATTCCGACGTTTTCGGACCTATGAAGGTAACATCTTTTGGAGGTGCAAATTATTTTCTCTTTTATTGATGATTGTACTCGTAAAGTGTGGGTATACATGATGAATAGAAAATCAAAAGTTTTTTCAAAATTCAAAATTTTCAAAGCATTGGTTGAGAATCAAACTGGGCATAAAATTAGATGTTTGCAAACCAATAAGGGGGGAGAATTTTGTTTTGGGAAATTTGATGGTTTTTGTGTTGATAATGGCATTAGACGGATTAAAGTAGTACCATCCACTCCTCAAGAAAACGGTATAGCTATGAGGATGAATAGAACCATTCTTGAGAGGGTTTGATGCATGTTATCCAATGCAGGCCTAAGTAAGGAATTTTGGGCAGAGGCGGTTAACACCGCTATATATCTAATCAAAAAAAGCCCCTCCTCCCAATTGGATTTTGATATCCTCGAAGAAGTATGGTTGGGAAAACAGATTTCATATTCTCATCTTCGAGTTTTCGACTTTGAAGCCTTCGCTCATGTCCCCAAAGAAAAGCGCACGAAGTTGGATTCTAAGTCACAGCACTGCATATTTGTTGGCTATGGTGAAGAACAATATGGTTTTTCTCTTTGGGATCTTGTTGCCAAGCTGCTTGTTTGCAATTGGGATGTTGTTTTTAATGAAAAAGTTTTTCCTGCTCTACAAAAGCATGGTACATCATCAAATGAGTACATATAGGTCGATATGTTTGATAATGGCAATAAGGATATTCAATTAGTTCATATGCAGCCTCCCCCTGTTTCAGTGCCTTTGGGAAATGTTACACAGTCACAAAGTGTTAGCTTGGTAAATACATCACAACCCCCATCTGTTAGTTTTTAGCCTTTACAAATGATGAATGCCTCTCATCATGTCATAGCGCAGCCTTTTGAAAGTGATACACAGTCTGCAAAGCATATTACACAGCCTTTACATAGTATATTGCTGCCTTTGGGAATCAATTCGTAGCTCCCTATAGATAGTGCACCATCCTCTTATGTTAACTTGCAGCCTCCTCTTGATCATTCACTTCCTTCAAATACTCCTCCTCAGACTTTGTTTGATTTAAATTACTCGCAACCTTTGAAAAGTCCATCGTTGCCTCTTATAAATGCATCGCTGCCTCCTCTAAGTTCATCGCAGCCTCCTCAATGTTCAATGCAGCTCTTTGAAACTGTTTCACAACCTTTATTTAATGAAATGCAGTCTATTGGAGATCCTACGTAGCCTTTGTCTTTTGACCAAGCGTGTAAATATTTGCAATTTCCCTCACAGTCACATGTAATTCCCTCTGCTCGCACCTGTAGAAATTTGCAATCTACTAGTGAGGCTAATGTGCAAAGGTATGAGTACTTGCATGGAGTGGGAGATTTAAATCCCAAGCTAAATTTAAATTATAGAAATTTGCAAGAAATTGGAGTACAAAGGCCGCGTATTGGAGGAAGTGTGCAGGAATAGGGGAGTGTGCACCTACAGGGCACTAATGAGGAATAGGGTAGTTTACCAGCATAGGATAACTTGAAGGAGCTAGCCCCTCAATAGAGGAGATCAACTAGGCAAAAAAAGCTTCCATCTAAATTTGATGACTACGAATTATTGCTCCCAGATCAATTAGGACCAACGAGTTTTTGTGATGCTTGCAAAGAGACAAATAATGCACAATGGATGGAGACTATGCAAGAAGAAATGGCCTCTTTACAGGCCAATGATACTTGGGATTTGGTGAAGCTCCCACCAAATTAGAGACATTTGAAGAACAAGTGGGTATATTGGGTGAAAGAGGAAGATGGAGGCAAACATTGCTACCAGTCCAGATTGGTAGTGAAAGGTTTTGATAAGCAAAAGGGGATTGACTTTAATGAAATCTTCTCACTCGTCGTCAAAATGACCACCATTCGCATAGTCTTGGGTATGGCAGCTGTCTGGGATCTTGAGCTCGAACAACTTGATGTCAAGATGACATTTCTACATGGAGATGTTGAAGAAGATTTGTATATGGAGTAGCCTGAAGGTTTTATAAAATAGGGGCAAGAACATTTATATTGCACACTAAAGCGCAGTTTATATGTGCTCAAGCAAGCCCCAAGGCAATGGTATCACAAGTTTGATAGCTTCATGGCTGAGCATAAATTCATTCACTGCGAATTTGATCCGTGTCTTTATTTCAAGTGGCTTGCAAATGGCGAGTTTGTCATACTTTTACTTTATGTTGATGACATGTTGGTCATTGGTAGCAACATGAGGGTTGTTAGGGAATTGAAGCAACATTTAGCTTAGTGGTTTGCTATGAAATATTTAGGGGCAGCCAAAAGGATTCTTGGCATGACAATAATCCGGTATAGACAGCAGAGACAAATCAAATTGACTCAAGATAAGTATATTGCTAAAAATTTGGACAGGTTCAATATGACGAATGCCAAGCCTGCTAGTACTCCATTGGCTGATCATTTTCGTTTGTCATCGGCCATGTGTCTTCAAACTCAAGAAGATCAAGAACACATGATGAGTGTTCCCTATTTGTCTGTAGTTGGCAGTCTCATGTATGCCATGGTTTGTACTTGTCCGGATATTGCCCATGTAGTGGGAGTTGTGAGCAAATTTATGAGCAATCTAGGTAAACCTCATTGGCAGGCAGTATAGTGGATTTTCAGGTATTTCAGAGGTAGTTCTGATCATGCTTTGTGTTTTGGAGGACAAGATACTTAGCTACGGGGGTATGACGATTCCGATATGGCTGAAGACTTGGACAAACAAAGGTCTACAATAGGTTATGTATTTACATTTGTCGAGGCTGCAATTAGTTGGATTTCATGTTTGCAACAGGTAGTTGCACTCTCTTCCATTGAGGCTGAATACATTGCTCTCACCGAAGCAACAAAGGAGATGATATGGCTAGAATGGTTATTGAGTGAATTGCGGTGTAAGCAGTTTGTTTTTACTTTGTTTTGTGATAGCAACAACACTATTCACTTGGCAAAGAACTTCGTTTTTCATAATCGAACCAAACATATAGAGTTGAGATATCTTTTTGTTCGGCATGTACTTGAAGAGGGTAAGTTGCAGGTAACGAAGATTGACACAAAAGTGAATCCAATGAATGCTTTGATGAAGATTGTTCCAAGGGAGAAGGTCGAGTTCTATAGGACTTCTCTTGGCCTTGTCTAGTTCTAACAATAAGGCTGGAGTGGGGGATATCTCTGGGCAGCTCCCTTGCAGCTCGGATTGGACTTCAAGTGGGAGATTGTTGCTGTAACGTTGACTGTATTTATGCAGCCCAATCCTCGTAGTGTAACGGTTCTGCTATTACTCTCACTACTCCCTCTTTTGGTATTGACCATTGCATGCTATCTCTTCCACAATGAAGTTAATGCCTTTCGCATGCAGTTTGTGTATTGACTATTTTTTATTCTTGGAGTGGAGTCAATTGTATATAGCTGTAGGAACAACAATGTGATCAATAATACATAGTGAGCTGCAGATATATTGTATGCGGATGATTTTGATTTTGGATTTTAAATACAGAGAGCTATCCCCTACTCAATAAGGATGTAGCCAATTGGTGAACCATGTTAAAAAACATGGCTTTTGTCTTTTGCATTCGTTCTGAGTTTGCTCGTGTTTAATTTATTCTATCTGCTCTTGTTTGTATTGTTTTTTCTTGTGCTCAACAAGATATTCTCCATGTCATCCCAATTTGTCACAATGACATGTTCAACTAGGTAACTTAAAGTAAGATGAACTCTTTAATTGACTCTCATCACCTACATAATCATTTTTCTTCCCTCCATCAAGGTTCCTGACTTGAATATGTTGTGGCCACCTCATAATACTAGAAAACACAACTCTAGTAGCATCTGTAGCAGCAAATCCAGCCTATTGAACAATGAAAAACATATATGGAAAATATTTTCCATAAAAACAAATTCTAACTTATGTGTAGGAATATTTCAAGCTAAGAAACTCAAATACCCACCAAATTAACAAGAAATCAAATGAGTCTGAAGAAAGATTACAACTAATTTTGTAAGCAACTTACCTTAATCATTCCAGAACCATTGTCAAAGACAACAGTGGGATGGTCCTCCATATCAGCCATTTGAAAGCCTACATAAGGATTTCATAAGAAGGATATTCCAAAATCAAATTATCTAAAGTGTACTAAAGTACCATGGACATAATCTGAATTACTACTTGGACTTCACAAGTGTAAAAAATGTAGTTTGTCTCAACTATTAGAATCAAGCCTCAAATTATAATAGACATAGGAAATTAGATCATATAAATCTTTAAGTTTATCGTTAAATAGAAATTGAAAGAGATGCTGAGAAAAGCAATTCCAACAACTTACAGTGGTATTTAAATGACATGACATTTTCCTCTGGCTTAAAACTCTGCCAATTCTAGATATTATTTAAAGATGCATAACACCTTAGAATACTTATTAGTGATAAGAGGCAGCTTAAAGTTACAAAAGATTCAAAGTCGAGACTAGGAAAGCACATGGAAATTCAATTAAAAAGGATGGACAATGTACAATGTCTAAGAAGTAAAAATACATCATGTTTCAAGAATATGTACATGTGTTCATTCTTTAGTTAAACAAGCAAGTGGCTCATTGTATATGGTTCTGTAATGTCCCCTTCTCGAGCATGATCTTTTCAGTTGACCGTTGGCCTATTCCGGAGACCCGTAGGCTACTCGAAAGGTGGAATTAGGGTTTCCTGTTTTGGAGGTGGTTGTTGCTCGAAATTTGGAGATTCGATTGCGGATTCTTTCTGGGTTTTCAGAGAGCTTCGCAGTAGTGTGACTTCCTTTGTGTTCCGAACACTTTTTGGAATTTACTATTTTTAGTAAATTCTATTTCTAGCAGTGGTTCTATTGTTTTCGGCACAGTTGGTTCTCTTCTTCAGCTGGTTCAGTTGGTTTCTTCACTTTTGGCCTTGGGATGCATTTTGGAGAGATAACTTCAAATTATTTAAAAATGTTATATTTTAATGTTGACCCCCCCTTGGCCTAGTGCTTCACTTCAAGTTGTTTTAAAAGGTAGCTTTTCATGTGGGGGCGCTTCATGGAGATAATTGAATATTTTAAAAAGGTTTTAATGCTTGCTTGAAGGGGGACGCCTATTTTATGAAGACGTGAATTAAAATAAAGTCAAAAATAAAGCCTTGAAAAGGGACGCCTTCTTTTGGAGGGAAATGAAGTCAATTTCAATTTGAAATTAGGGCACACTTTCTAGAAGCATCTAGAGTTCTCTTGCTGAGCTTATAAAATGAGGCCTTTGCTCTTCAGTTGATCATCTTATGTCTTGAATATTGTTATGTTGCCGAAATGATGTTGGAATTGCTTCGAGGAATGAATGCCTCCTAGCCTTCGCTCGACTTCGTGCTTGAAAGATAGCATCTAGTGGAGAAGTTTGCTTGTTGTTGAGAGGATTCTTGTAGTGAGGTTTGCATTGTAGCTTGGGATTGCTTTGTAGTTCAGTTTATTGCATTTCATATCAATTTCTGGAGTTGCTGATATCATAGGCATAAATTGTTTGGGAATAAATGTCGACCAACCAAAAGTTAGGGATTTTTTTGAAAATATGGGGAAAAATTGGTTACAAAAACATAAAAATTGAAAAAAAGTTAGAAACTGCTTTTAAAAAATTTAATGGCATTCCATAGCATACAGACATTGAGAGCAAATAAAATACAAAGTTCAATCCATGAATTATAGAAAATAGATTTTTGTTGGTTATATTCATATCGCTGATTACATTGCACAAAACATACTACAACTGCATAAATATCAAATGGTGACAATTGTCGATGCTACCACATTTTTCATACATGTCTACCAAAGCATTTTATCAAACAGTTCACTACTTTGCTGCTATAGCTAAAACCCTAAAACAGACCTGCTTATGAACAAGTTATGGATGCTTGGAAAAGAT
>VDFB02324248.1:80882-117405 GCA_007258455.2 Sequoia sempervirens
TTAGTGAAAAACATTTTGAGGTGTTAAAAATTAAATAAAACCCTTCTTGTGCACCCATGAATAAATAAAATTGAGAAATATTTTCTAAGGGAAGATTTTTTCTAAAGTCAGGGGGTCTTGAAAATTTTCTAAGGGGGGGAAATAAAATTTGAAAGTATTAGACCTTGGCTTGTGATTTTAAAATGGACGCCTAGCCTATGATTGATAAAATTTTCTAAGAGGAGATAAAATTTTCTAAGGCTCAAGAGAGAAAATATTTTTAAGGCAGAGGGATAAAATAAAATGTGCCTATGTCTTCTAAGATAAATTTTTCTAAGGCACAAGAATTATTCCAAGGTGTGAATTTTTTTTAGTGCCCTACAGAAGTATGCCCGCGTCAAGGATGAATTTTTTCGAAATGTTAATGGTGTGAAATTTTCAAATATTTGAAATAACAATTGTTGCAAATTGCTAGAGGAGGGAAAAATTCGAATTTTTGCAGAGTAGTGGAGGAGAAATTAAATGAGTCTGCTAAAATAAGCCTCCTAGAAGTCGAAATATTCTCAAACTCAGTTATAAGAGCTATGAAAATTTTCATTTCCCCTCGCCAGCTGCAAGTGCAAACTTGAGACTCTGAAGGTGAAGAAAATCGAAGTTGGAGAGAAGTTGCTGAAGAGAGCTAGGAAATTTCTAAGTGTTGAGGAGATATTGATATTGCTGAAGAGTATTGAGGTTTGAAGTCAGGATTTTAATACTGGAGCTCTTCATTTTCAAAATTCGCCCCACCTTTTGGCAGTCTCGAGGTGATAAATTTTCTAAGTTAAGTTTCTAATGAATATCTTTTATTTTTGTAGGATGGCTGAAGTAAACAGAGGAGCGACTGCAAGAGCAAACAAGGCTGCAAATGTTGAATCCAGCAAAGCCAATGTATCCAGGCAGGCAGTGATCAAGAAGTTGAGCAAGCCATTTCTTCCGGAGTCAAAGTTTACTTCGAAGTTGGCAAAGTTGAGTGACACCAATCTTGGCTCATTCAATCTAGGAGCCCTCAGAAGTCGAATGTATGGAATAGGTAACTATCCTCCGTCAGTCATAGCGCATAATATTGTGAAGAGTGGACTTTATGCAGCTGTTGGTTTTCAGCCAGCCATTCGATGTCCAGAGTTGATCATGGAGTACGCCAATTGCTACATACTAGAGTGGAGAACAATTGTTTCACCTGATGGCAAATTGTTTGCCAATCTCACGCTTGAAGCCATCAGAGAGGCATTTGGAATTCTTGCTTCTGAGGAGATGATTTACAGAACAAGAGAGAAGGCTGAAAGAATGTATGCTTCTTCTTTTGAGAGGTGTGCAAGATTGATAAATTATGTTTGGATGCAAAAACCTAGGCCTACTCGCACCAAGCTGCCCAAGTAGATAATTTCAGATGATGTAAAGCAAGAATATTGTGACCTGATTATGATGCTGAGTAGGGTGAATGGAAGTCCCCAATCATATATCTTCGAGCCGTGGATGTTCTATTTCATCAGCATCATGTTAAAAGGCAAAGACTGTGTAGATTGGGCGAGGATGATAAGTGATAATATACATGAACAGTTTAGAAATTTGAGAAGAACAAAGACCTTTTATATGAGTTCATATGTGATTTATATGCTGGCTTGAATGGCAAAATACAAGGGATTATCTTATAAGGAGCTGATTGGATGTGGTCCTGAGCAGTTTAAGATTCATGAGGTTTGCCCGTAGTTGCACCTAAACAACACTTCTCACTACAAAAGAGTTAATGATGCCTTCATGATGCACATAATCAGAACTCTTCAGTGGAGAACTCATCAAAGAATATCAAAGGAAGCTCAGGAGCTGATTGAGAGGTATGGATGTTGGTTTATCCAATTTCCGAAATTCACATATATAGGGCTGCAGGGATTCACATCATATCCTTTCAGATTGCCAAGATACCCCATGAACAAAATATTGATGCTAGAGATATCTAGGTAGCTCATTGCCTATGATAGAATTCGGAAAAAGAAGAAGAAAGGAGGACTAGACTTCCCTATCATCATGGGAAATTTAAATGAAGTTTGTCCCACCTTGCAAGCAGCCAAGGAAATTGAGGATGAGTTGCAATTTTTCCACCTCTCGTACCACACTTGCAGGCAAGATTATGATCCTTACAAGAACATCAGAATGGTGCTGATTGAGGAGTTTAGACACAGGGCACATATTGAGGATTTTTGGGCTAATGCGGTGGATGATGCTGAGATTAGGAGAAGGATGTTTTCCATGATACCTTTGAACATGATTAGAGAGTGCGAGATTACTCCAGTTCCAGACCAGGTGGATGAGGACGTGAATGTTATGCAGCCTGATTATGAGACAGTGAGAAATACTGTTGTCCCTCTTCCTAATTGGTCAGAGCCGAAGATTACGGATTTGCATACATTATGCATCCCAGTGTTGACATTTACAAGAAATTGGGTGGAGAGGCATGTGAACAGACTTAAGAGCAGGTCAATTTCTCTCACTTACAACTTAATGGGTGACTAGAGGCTGCCAACAGTCAGAAAAAGAAAGTAGGTTGCCCAAGCTTCAGAACCACGAAGAGAGGAATAGGTTCAGCAGGAGCCTCAGAGAGTTGAGGAAGCATCATCCACACCATCACGGGCTCATTCTCCCAGTGTACAGGAGGTCTCATTGTTTGCAGACCAAAGAAATAGATTGAATGAAGAACAAGAATTGCAAGAAGCAAATCAGCCACCCTGTAGGGAGTCAGTTGGTCAAAGTGTCAATGTGCCTAGAAGAGAGAACCAACAAGAAGAAGAGGAGACAGCCACAGATACCTGCTTCCAACGGGAGATTGAGGCAGCTTTAGAGGATGAGACTACTGCAGGGAGGCTCAAGTTTCAGGAGAAGATACCCAACAGATGGAGATTGATGAGCCTCATCAAAATGTTAATAGAGAAGAAGTGCATGAAGAAGAAGCGAGAGAGGAGCAGCCACTTATTGTTTGTGACCCACAACAGGCAATGTCGGATTGGCTAAGGGAAAGAATGAGAAGGGATCCTATCGAGGAGACTAACCTGACAATTGAGATGGAAGAATTCCTTAGTAGAATCAGTGCACCACCAGAGAAGAAGGCCAAAAAATTCTCAAAGATTTCTACGGATGAAGATGGTTCTCACACACTGCATGTGGCCATTCCCAAGATTGAGTGTGATCGAGATGATGCTGTTCCGGAAAATTATGTGGTCACCACTATGGAGTTAGGCCTCCCTATAGGGGCTTAGATAATTGAGGAGTGTGACAACTCCTATCAAACACTCAAGGATAGGTTGCTCCGAACCAAAGGAAAGTACAAACGATTGAAGATGAAGCATAGGACATTGGTTGGTTACGTGCAACACTTAGCCCGTCGGTATGGGTAGGAGAATCCAACAGTTGATCTTCCAATGAAACTCCCTAGAGAATCAGTTAGTAGCTTGGAGGATTTGAGGAAGATGGCTCAGGAGGTAGGTAAGTGGGTTGGCAATGTTTGCACTGGGACAGAGAAGTTCATGAAGGATCTTGTTCATTCTTATCAGCAAGTCTCTAGCATTTTGATGCACATGGACACCATTGATCAAGCCTGGAGCGAGACCCATATCTATCAGACTAAGACTGTTCTTCGTTTGGAGGCTTTGATGCACATGCCCTTGCAGACTTTGGTGGAGGGAGGCATGATACAGGAGGGTGACAGGTATGACTTCACTAGTTGGTATTCTTCAGTGGTCATGGGCTGAGGTTTCTTCGATGCTGCACAGGCGGATTCGGCTAGAGTTAGAAAGGCTATGGGAAATATTTTGGAAGGAGTCTTGAACACACTCGAGTCTATATTTGCTAGAAGATTGACTTCAAAGGAGATGACTACAGATGGCGAAGGTGTAATGTCCCCTTTTCAAGCCTGACACTTTCAGTGACCGTTAGCCTTTCCTTGGGAACCCGGAGGCTAGTCGGAAGCTAAAATTAGGGTTTCCTAATTTTGAGGAGATCATTGCTCGGAGATGATAGTTTTAATGGCGGATTCCTTCTGGGTTTTCAGAGGGCTTCGCAGTGATATGCTCGTCTCAGCATTCAGAGTACTTTCTAGAATTTACTATTTTTAGTAAATTCTATTTTTGGCAGTTTCCAGATGAGCTCAGGTTGGTTGACTTCCGGTTTCAGATTGATCAGTTGACTTCATCAGTTTTGGCTTCAGGGCATTTTCAGAGAAATGAGTTAAGTCATTTAAATTAAAAAGTCACGTTAAAATGTTATATTTTAATGTTGACCCTTGGCTTAGACTTAATGACTTGATGTTGTTTTAAAAAGGTGGTCATTGAGGGTGGCGCCCTCATTAAAAGAATATTTTAATATTTCCTAAGTCAAAGCAAGATTATGATAGGCGCATATTTCAAAGTTGAATATTTAAATGAAATATTAAATCAAGAGCTTGAAGGCAAAAGTACGCCCATCATTGAGGAGAGGGGATTTTGACCTAAAATCAGATTCTAGGGTTTCGTGAAGTCAAGCGAAGATTATAAAATGGAGTCTTGTGCATCATTTTGGCATCTTGGAAAATACACCGTTATGCTGCCGGATTGATTCTGGATTGCTTCGAGGGATGAAGACCTCCTAGTTTGGGCATCTCTTCTCGTTTGGAAGACAACGACTAGTGATGATTATTAGTCTATTTGTGAGTGCATCTTAGCTATTTCATTTGTGTTCAGTTTTGCATTGTAAAATCTGTTATTGGCATTTTAGAGTTTCAGCTTATTGCATTTTTATATACAGCAGATTGCATGTTTCACTCATATATTGGAAAATACAAAAATAGTCTTTCTGGGTATCATCTCATTCTTTTTGTTTGTCAAGAGCCATCATATTCTCCAGTTTTCAGATTTTATAGAGCTTGCATTGTTTTTAAAAAGAAAATCGCCTTTTTCATTAAGGCCGTACCATTTAGAGTTCTTGGGATTTGTGCATTGCTATTTCGTTGCATTTGGAGTCGGGAATAAGGTTCTAGATTGGGCGCCTACATCATATTGGTCTTATGCATCTTAGTTTGGGCCATTTGTGTGAGTTGTGAGGGAGTTACGAGTATTTGGATCTATTCATAAGCTGCTGTTCTTAACCAGCAATTACTGATTTGAAGAAAACAGAAAAACAGATTGTTTATTGTCAAAGTTGTAATGATTTCTTATGGCTTATTGAACTCAGCCAAGAAGAGATTTTATTGTGTTGTATGAATCAATAGATCCAGTTCTAACATCTTGACAGGCATATGATATTTTATTGTAAACTGACCAGTAGTACTGGCAGTCATTCTCCAGCTTGTTGCTTTGAATTGGTATTGCTCAATTTCATTTGAAGTTGTAATTGTTAGATCTCCACCCTATGGTCGCTACTCTCCCGTCTTGGGTCAGCAAGCACATTCTGGGTGTAGAGTAGATTCAGTATTCAGCATTTCCTTCAAGTTTGCTTTCAGTCTTAGTTTGAAATAATATAACTCCGCCCTATGGTAGCTACTTCCCATTCTGGGTGAGCAAGCACATTCTGGGTGTTGAGTAGTTTCATTATTCAGCATTTCATTTCAAGCTTTACGTTCTGTAATCACTCCGTCATATGGTCGCCCCTCACTCCACCTTGGATTGGGTAGCACATACTTGACGTTGAGTTCCCTTCTGTATCTTAAGTTTACTTTCTTGCACGTTTCGGTTTATCCTTCTAACCTTAACGGGTGCACTGGCTTGAATGTTGTAATCTGTTATTTGAAAAACGAAAAAATTGGCTCGGTATATTTCATAAGGGGTAGATTGGGCATTTCTTTGGATGTGAGATCATTTGTCCCGGTGGACTTCGAGAACATTTCAACCTTCTCCAACATTGTTCAGAGTGCTCAGGATGCCTTAGATGCTTGGAGAAAATCTTGTACTCGGCATGGGCAGACAGTCACGGTGCTTGAATTTCAGCTCAACCATATTCCACCTATTTCAGTTCAGGAGGTTGAGGCGGTGTTAGTCAGATTCATCAAATTCGCTGTCAAAGAGAAGGAGAATGGAAATGCCTTGTTGGATAATGACCTTCTAGAGGATGATGGTGGGCATTAATTACTCACTATGATTTCGGGATAAAGTGGGGAATTTTTTGCTCATTTATTACCCCACTCCTCTTTGTGGTAGTTTTTAGGGAAGAATCTTGATTAGGGCTTATGTGGCTCAATCTGAGCCCTTCATTGTAATTCAATCTGAGCTGTCCATTGGATTTGGCCATCTATAAAAGGGGCATCCCCCCTCATTTGTACATCATTAGAAGATTAGAGGATAGGAACACAGGAGATAGAGCATAGAGGGATAACATAGATTGATAGATTGATAGATAGGAAGAGGAAGGAAAGTTTTCAAGTTGAATGCTTTGTAAGAAATTGTTGTGAACACTCCTATAATAAAAAGAGTTATCATTGCTTGTGGTTTCATCTTTTGTTGTGGGTAGCTAGCAAGATTTCTTCGTCCTTCCAATTCGCTTAGAATCTTAAAGTAAAGCTTAAATAGAGTAAAGTAGATTTTAATTCATGCACGTAGATAGTTGTGGAATGTGGTGGTTGAATTAAGCAAGCTTCGTTAATCCATACCACTAGTGGGCTCATTGATGGTGAGTTCGCCTTGCGTGGTCAACTGGAACAATTTGGACTTAACTTCGATTATGATTTATATGTTGGTATGCGTCATTGTGATGGTATCTTCATGTTAAGTTGTGATCTGAATACCTCTAGTTACTCCTTTGAAGATTGCACCCGTTCTGTGGAAGTTGTCCAAGGTGAGGCAAAGCAGAGCTTGGTTGAAGTTTGTGAAATTTGATCTCCACGTCCCGTGCCTAGGATAGATTGTAGCATTTTCTAATCCCTGCAGCCATATTCAAATTCCGCACTTTCTAGTTAGTTTAGGAAACTTGAGCTTCACTGATAAATCTTTCGAATCTTGAAAACCCCTTTCTCTCAGAGTGAACAATTGTGTAAGTCCCCTTGAAATACCAGCAAATCACATCAAGTCAACTGAGTCTACGTCCACTGCATAAAGGAACCTTGGAGTTGAATGCATGATCTTTCGCAATCTTAGCATGCAGGAGATTTTGATCAAGAGAGGATAGAGTAACCGTTGGGAACTTTATTTTGTGTTGGTGCGGTCATAAAACACCCGCCAACATGTCTCAGTAGCAGCAAATCCAGCCTATTGAACAATGAAAAACATATACGAAAAATATTTTCCATAAAAACAAATTCTAACTTATGTGTAGGAATATTTCAAGCTAAAAAACTCAAATACCCACCAAATTAACAAGAAATCAAATGAGTCTGAAGAAAGATTACAACTAACTTTGTAAGCAACTTACCTTAATCATTCCAGAACCATTGTCAAAGACAACAGTGGGATGGTCCTCCATATCAGCCATTTGAAAGCCTACATAAGGATTTCATAAGAAGGATATTCCAAAATCAAATTATCTAAAGTGTACTAAAGTACCATGGACATAATCTGAATTACTACTTGAACTTCACAAGTGTAAAAAATGCAGTTTGTCTCAACTATTAGAATCAAGCCTCAAATTATGATAGACAAAGGAAATTAGATAATATAAATCTTTAAGTTTATCGTTAAATAGAAATTGAAAGAGATGCTGAGAAAAGCAATTCCAACAACTTACAGTGGTATTTAAATGACATGAAATTTTCCTTTGGCTTTAAACTCTGCCAGTTCTAGATAT
This sequence comes from Sequoia sempervirens, assembly GCA_007258455.2. Taxonomy (NCBI): domain Eukaryota; kingdom Viridiplantae; phylum Streptophyta; class Pinopsida; order Cupressales; family Cupressaceae; genus Sequoia; species Sequoia sempervirens. Next base: position 88,638 of record VDFB02324248.1, read on the forward strand.
TATTTAAAGATGCATAACACCTTAGAATACTTATTAGTGATAAGAGGCAGCTTAAAGTTACAAAAGATTCAAAGTCGAGACTAGGAAAGCACATGGAAATTCAATTAAAAAGGATGGACGATGTACAATGTCTAAGAAGTAAAAATACATCATGTTTCAAGAATATGTACATGTGTTCATTCTTTAGTTAAACAAGCGAGTGGCTAATTGTATATGGTTCACAATTGAGTAACACTTACAATCTGATATTTACATCATCCATGATAAAATACACAATTTCTAAATAAATGCAGGGGCAGTATTTGTAATTGATTAAGAGCTAAGTTCAGAGACCTGTAATATATATTCAAAATTTAAACATTGATTTGAGATTTTGTTAGTCCACAAATATTGGCAATAAGATTAAAGAATGAGACTATTTGTTTCATCTCCATCAGTTGGAAGAATCGCATAAAACCAGTTAGATTAATATCATAAAAACTGCCTGCATCATGACTTGAGTCTAAGTCAAGCAATGGACACTGTAAATTATATTAGTTGAAATTGTTACTATTAAAAGGAGAAACATGTCTACACTCTAGAAGGATGATTATACTGTTACAAGGAAAATTGATGTGTATATTCTAAAACAATCAATAGACTTTATACCAAACCCATGTGTATTTTAGAATATGAGATTTTGAAATAATTGTTAACGTCTTCAGGCACCCTCCAGACGGAGGAGGAGGAGGAAGTTGATTGATAGATCAAGTGACTATGGTTCAGCAGGAGAACATGCTTATCATTTTCTTTCTATTCCAGCTCATTGGAAATGGCATGAGCACTGGTAGTTGTTTATTCTTAGTAAACCATTTGTGAAGCGTTTTGTTTCAAGAATTAAATCCAAGCCATGTGGTTATGATCATCAATGAACAACATAAAATACCTACATCCCTCATTAGAAGTTACTGGTAAAGGCCCACATAAATCAAAATGAATAAGTTGCAATATTCTATGTGTTTTCCAAGTGGAGTGAGGGAAAGAATATCTCACATGCCATAAAATACTAGGAGATAGATTACCTTCTTCAGTAAGATATGCAAAACTCCTAAAAATGGTTAAGTGCAATGGAGTTTTAATGACTTGCTATCTTCACAACTAGTAAATGCAACTTGATCATTTGAATTCTTCTCAACAACCACTTGTCCATCTTCCAACAAGATAGAGTGGCCTTGTTTTTGGATCAGTACTAGTGATAGCTAATTATGTTGCAATCGAGGAAGACACAAGACATCATAAAGTAGAAAATATGGAAAGCTAGGCAATTTGAGCCAAATGGGATTCTTTTTCTCAACAAGTTTGAGGCTTGATTTATCTTTCAAATAGATTGCATTGGACCACAAACACCTTGAAATTCTTCAAAATAATTATGTCAAAATTTCATATATTGTGTGGCTCTAGTATCTAACACCCGAGCATCATGCCATGAAACATTTATTGAATTATAGTAAGCACAATCTGATACAAAGAGAAAATATTTGTCATTATCACTACCACATGCAAATTGAGCTGCTCTTGAGGCTTTATCATCATAGAGATCTTTTTTTTGAAAGATTTTTCTATCTTATCCCATAAGACTTTACATTCATGGGCTTCATGATTACCTTTTCAACCACATTGTTTGCAATACAAGTGGTATTTATCGTTTTGATTGTCATGGTGGGAGTGCCATTTACCATTTGTACCTACTCTTCCTCTATTCTTCCATTGACCTCTATCTCTTCCTCTATCGTTGCGACCAGTTCTAGAAGAGATGTTCTTATTTGGAGGCTTGTCTTTTTGTTGAGCAAGACAAACATTTACACAAATGCTATCAATTTTCCTACCAAAATCCCTCTCATGTTCTACCAACATTTCAGCCAATTGATTAGAAGCTAAGATGCAGGGTCCGTATCCACAAGCCCTAAACCCGGTTCGGGTACGCACCTGGTTAGGGTTCATATACGGGTACGTGCTCGGTGCGCACAGGGTGTGCGCCCAACACTGTGGGTTCGCTAGGGTGCGCACACCCGTGCACTCGTGTGAACCCACAATGCTGGGCGCACACCCTGTGCGCACCGAGCACAAACCCGGGTGAACCCACGAGCCAAGTCAAAAAAAGTGGGTCCAAACTTGATTAAAAGACATTTTTTTTAATTTTTTTTCCTCCCAACCTTAAAACGGCCCAATATGAGGCCTTCAAACACACATACATTTCATTTTTACCTCTCATTTTGCTCTCACCATATTTTCTCTCCATCTTGGCATTTTGAAGGGAGGTGATTGTATTCGAAGGAGATTGATTGTAGAGTGCCAAGTAGCTTCCACAAAGGAGATTTAAGCAGGGGGCAGAGAAACTTTGGGATGTAGCAATTGAGTTTGCTAACTTGGATGCAACCATTCAGGATCTTGCTAGAGCCAGTATGGATGGTGTGGATGATAATGATGACATACTACATGGTGCTGGAACCGCTTTGGGTTCAAGTGATGATGATCTTGAAGTTGAATCCGCTGAAAATCCAAGTCACGATGATTTTTTTGATAATCCTTTTGATGATTGATGAACAATGAACATTGAATAATGTTTCATAAACTACATTTTGTAATCGTGATAATTTCCATTGGAATCGTGAACATAGACGTATATGATATCATTGATATGGCTTATTTGAATATTCTTCAACTATCAATTGGCATTTAATATTTATCTTTGGCATTTGACATTGATCAATGATCAAGTATCATACTATGAAATGATTTAGCTTTACAATTCTGTATATTTCTCTTATTTTTTTGTATATACACACACACACACACACACACATACCCATACATACCCAAACCCCTAAAAGAAATTTTCACGTACCCATGTATGGGTTCTCATACCCGCACCCGCACCCGTACCCAAACCCACACCCGTACCCGAACCCGCACCCGTACCCGAACCCACACCCGTATCCGAACCTAAAATGGTAACTTAGATCAGAAGTGATGGTCTTCAATTGATTACTTGCTTGAAGAGGTTCTAAATAAGTTGAATGTGTTGGAAGAAGAGTCTTTATGAAGGCTGTGAGATAGATATCAACTTTGCCACTAGCAGCATCTACATCTTGTTTTTTGGCTCTAATTTTAGAAGTCAAACTCTTGACATCACCATTTATCAATTCAAGATTAAATAATTTCCACTATAATTGAATAAACTCTAATTCATGATGAGAATCATATAAATCTCACAAATTTTGAAAGGCATCCCAAGCAAACTTACACCCTTGTATGTGTTGAAACACGTTTCGAAACTTTCGATTGATGGAAGCCCTTAGCAAACCCAAGACTCTTGAATTTTTATATTTTCAGTTTTCTTTTATAGCAGTAGGTGTTATAGGTTGGGTGACTCCATCACAAATATTACACCGCAAATCATTGCAAATAAGAGTGTTTTCTACTTTTCTATACCATTTTATTGGTGCATCTTTCCAGTTAAGATTTCACCAATCATTGACAAAATGGACTGCATTGCATATTATAAAAAATAGACATGATTCTGCAAATTGTGATTTATTTTCTTGCTTTAATTTTATTGAGAAAGCAAGAGCGGTAAAAATAGGAAATACCTCTGTTTTCAGCAGAAAGGAAATAAATATTCTCTTTGAATGCCATCAACCATAAAGTTATAGAGCATAATATGGGCGACTACTGCCACACACAATAATTGGACCAACCAATATAGGCTTTACTAACAGTGGAAAATTGGCCATCCTACTTTTGTCCAGTTTGATTTTCTATCCAACCCCATATGGGCAACAAATAGAAAGTGACTCCTCTTTCTATATCTGTAGAAGAGCATAACTACCAATTTGATCGGCCACGCAATAACAAGATCTCCAATCCCTTGATATCTTCACTATTTAACAGTTATTTTTATTTCCATAAAATTTGAAACTGTTGCTCAGCAATAATTAAGACTGCAGCAAGTATATGGAGAAAAATGGTTGTTATAGAGGAGAAGACTGCAGATTTTAAAAATTATATTGCCTGTGCTCTGATACCACTGTCGGGCAGGATTTAAGAACAGAATAGAAATGGCATTAACTCTATATTTCAAAATGAAAATTATAGTTTAATTGCCAGAACTGTATACAACTAAATTGTGTTAACACAGAAGAACAACACATTAACAGTTTTCTATCTGTATTTTCCTTCCCTTTTATCTTAACCATTTATCCCATTTTCAAAGAACTTCCTAACATGGAAATTGTGTATTTACATCAAAAATAAATTGCATTGTCAGAATATATAGCATCGTACTTTGTTTCTGGTACTGAATAACAGGATGTTTTCTGCAGTAGACAGAGGTGCTATGAACAATTGACCAAAATATTGAAATTTTTAATTAGAACTCAAATAGTTGAATTTAAGAAATTGATAATTATTCCATTAAGGGTGCTGAAATTATGCAGCATGCACTCCCACCGAACATCCTTATTACACAATTGAAATAAAAATTTGCAATAGAATTTTGGTCATATCTTGACATACGAATAAAAATGCTTTGCTATAGGAAATGTCTCTATCTCGAAACGGAAAGTTGAAACCGTGTTTAATTAGCCATACAAATAATTCTCTTACAATATTTTCTCTGAATAGATTAAGCCAGAGAATACTCTCTATAGCTGATCCCTGCACCCACATTTAGGTACACTTTCTGTTTATGTGAACAATTGATTGACCAAACTCCTCATACTCTGCTTTTGATATCAATATCTGCAGCCAGACGTTTAAGAATATAAAACAGCAAGAACAGTAAAGCTAGCAATCAAAAACTAAACATAATCAAGTTGAGCACCACTACATTGTGCAAGAAAAACTGATATACCTGATCGAATGAGCTATGCAATGCAGAACAACAGACCTTACCAAGCACTATAATTCCAATGGAGTCATATACTGCCATTTTCATACTCTGGGAACAAATGAGAAATCTCCCCGAACAATCGACAGCAAAAACAAGAAACATTAGATCCACACTAAGAAGATATTTTCATATAACTTACTTCTGATATCAACATCCCATTTCAAAATTGATTTGTATATTACCTCATGGACGCCTGCATGTTCCTCACCAACAAGTTTTGGATTGAACAAGGCCTCAGCACATCTGAATCTCTCATCCCCAATTGTTATAAGCTGCCCGTCAGGAAGCTCATAGCTCTTATTAATGGAAGAATTTGACTTTGCTATCTCAAGCTCTTGGTCATAATATAGTGCCACATATGCAACATTCTCTTTAATATCACGAACAATTTCATGTTCTGCAGTTGTCTCAAAATACCATCCCCTCTCAACGAGGAGCCTTTCCAACCAATCCGTCAAATCTCGCCCAGCAAGGTTCAACCTTACGATTGCATGAGGCATGACATATCCTTCATAAATTGACACTATTTGGGTAACCCCATCCCCACACTCCAAAACAACACCTGCAAATAAAGACAGTTAAAATCCCCATATATTGCAACCTCCCAAAAATTTCAAGAAAATAAAATTCAGTGGCAAGGGAAAACTGTTTCTTCAAAGCCAGGAAGTACTGACCCGTAGTAAGGCCTTTTGCATATAAGGACAGAACAGCTGGATTGGCTATGTAAATGGAAGGCACTTCAAAAATCTCAAACATAATCTGGGCCATCATTTCTCTGTTTGCCTTTGGATTCAGAGAGGCATCTGTAAGAATAAGAGGCTGACATTCTGGAGAAACTTGAAGTTTGCTGTGAAATGTGTGGCACCAGATTTTCTCCATGTCATCCCAGTTTGTCACAATGCCATGCTCAATCGGATAACTTAAAGTAAGATAACCTCTTCTTAACTGAGCCTCATCACCTACATAATCATTTTTCTGCCCTTTATCAAGGTGCATGACTTGAACATGTCGTGGCCGTCCCACAATACTAGAAAACACAGCTCTAGGAGCATCCGTACCAGCAAATCCAGCCTATTGAACAATTAAAGACATATGGAGCAAAAATTTTCCATAAAAACAAAATCTTAATTATTCAAAGAATATATTTCAAGCTAAAGAGCAGAAACAGCCACCAAATTAACAGGAAATACAAGGAGTCTGAAGAAAGATAACAACTAACTGTATAAGCAACTTACCTTAATCATTCCAGAACCATTGTCAAATACAACAGCGGGATGGTCCTCAATATCAGCCATTTGAAAGCCTACATAAGATTTCTTAAGAAGGATATTCCAAAATCAAATTACTTGAAGTGTACTAAAGTACCATGGACATAATCTGAACTGCTACTTGGATTTCAAAATTGTAAAATGCAGTTTGTCTCAACTATTAAAATCAAGCCTCAAATTATGACAGACAAAGGCAATAAGATAAATAAATATTTAAGACTACTGTTAGATAGCATTCTGTTCAGAACAACTGAAAGAGATGCTGAAGAAAGCAGATTTCAACAGCTACAGTGGTATTTAAATGACATGAAATTCTACACTGGCTTAAGCCTATCAGTTCTAGAGATTTTTTAAGGATGCATAACACCTTAGAATGTTTATTTCTGATCAGAGGGATTCAAAGTTGGGACCAGGAAAGCACATGGAAAATCAATTTTTAAGCACGATGGACAATGGACAGTGTCTAAAAAGTAGAAAAAATGTCTCAAGAATATGTACATGTGTCCATTCTTTAGTTAAACAAACAAGTGGCTCATTTTATATGGTTCATAATTGAGTACAGTTGCAAGAAGATACTTATATCCTCCATGATCGAATACACAATGCAGGGGTAGTATTTGCAATTAATCAAGAGCTAAGTTCAGAGACCTGCAATATATACTCAAAATTTGAACACTGACTTGAGGTTTTGTGAGTTACTCCACTAATATTAGCAATAAGATTAATGAATGAGACTATTTTTTTAATCTCCATCAGTTGGAAAAATAACATATAACCAGCTAGATTAATATCATAGAAACTGCCTACATCATGACTTAAGTCTAAGTCAAGCAGTGTACACTATAAATATTAGTTGAAAATTGTTACCATGAAAAGGAGAAACATTTTTATACTATAGAAGGATGATTATACTCTTAGAAGGTGAACCGATGTGTATATTCTAAAACAATCAATAGACTTTATACAGAACCCATGTGCATTTTCTTAAGCAGCCATTAAACTATTCCAAGTGGAGCCAGCTGCAGACATAAACAGGATATGAAAATTTCAAATAAATATTAGTGCTTCAGGCACCCTCCAGACGGAGGAAGAAGAGGAAGTTGATAGATGGATCAAGTGGTTGTGGTTGGGCAAGGGAACATGCTTGCTATTTTCTTTCTATTTCAGCTCATCGGAGATGGCATGAGCACCGGTAGTTGTGCATTCTTAGTAAACCATTTGTGAAGATTTGATATATATTCTTTATTTTTTGGCTAGTAAAGTTCCCACCAGGGTTCTGTTCATGCTTTGTGTTTTGGCCTGGACATCATAAAGGGTACGGCTAATGGCAATACATAATTGCTGGAGTGGATTACCATTCATTCCTTAGTTTTTAGCTTAAAGAAGCCAAAAAGGAGTCTGTCTAAATGAAAATAATGTCTATCACAATACTGCAAACCTTAGTTAGCAAGCATTGGAGTTCAAAACCCAGACCAATCAATGACAGTTTATATCTCACTTCTATAGCAGAAAGACTGATTGGAAATGGCACCTCATACCGGAAAACAGAAACAATAACAATGTTAATATTCAATTTTCTCTACAATTGAGAATATTCAATGTACATCACCTAAAGATAACGGAATGTGCTATGTATGAATTATTATTGGATTTGACTGTGTAAGTTTCTTTTTCTGGACAGTCCAATATTTCGAATCAAACTTCAAGATCCATCATGAAACAAGTGAAATTTTCATAAAAGTTTTAACTCAAAAGAAACATGATAACCGGCAAAATTGGGAAAATTCTATTACCCAACTCTAGTTTCAACATACCCATCTGCCAAGGTAGGGTATAAATAATATGTCTGGTGGCATCATACAGATCCATGGCTAGCTCACATGAAAAATTCAGATTTAAAATATAAATTCAAATGAAGATGATTAAAGATTTTCTTGAATTTGCCTTCTGAGGATTACGTAAGTTTTACAAGTTGAAATTTGAGAGGATTTGGCAAAACACCATTCACAAGTGGAACACTAAAAGATCATAAACCCATGTAAAAAGCCAGGGTAAGTATGGTCATGATAAATTTAAAGAAAAAAACAGAATTGAAAAAGAAAATTAGCCAGCCAAAGTTAACGCATTCATATTCGTCCATGAGAGAAGAGCATACAGTGAAACAGAACATATGGAGAATTGAAATTGATAATAGGGCTGAAACAATTAAAAACTAATTGAAAATACCTGGATTTAATTCTGATGAATTCTGGTAGACTCGTCTCAGCAGAATTCACCCAACTCAAATTGAATGCTGTTTGAGCAGCGCTCACAAAAGATATCTGAAGTTGCCAAAATTGCAACTATATTTGAAATTTAAAATCGCATGAAATAAACAACTAAATTTGAAAATAAAAATTTAATTTGGAAAATGATCGTTAGTTGACGAAAAGTTGGGACCGAGTGTTAGGAAACTCGAAGAGATGATGTAAGAGCCGCCATTCTGTCTCCGCCGTTAGATTGTGTTTGTGCGGGTGACGTGGCACTATCAGGGATAACAAGACATCTAGTTGAGCACCTTAACTTTGCACTTTTAATTATTCGAAGTGGAAATTTCAATTCACTCCCAATTTTTTACATCAGCTTACTTGAGAAGTCCCCTTCTTATAACTAAGGTTTTAGAGACACATCATCAAATATGATGTCAGGGATACATGTTAGTCATTATCACAACTATTGGTCCAATATTATTAAAAATATTGGACTATATATAAACAAATGTTATCACAACTCTTAGAACATGCTCAAGAAGTGGTCCTTTCCCCTAGTCTTCTACTATTCATAATCACCTTATGGTACCATTATTATGGTGATTCATATATTATTTAATTAATTATTAATTATTAATTATGTGCTTATGTAGGTATATTTGCTTGATTATTGGATAAGTATATATTATTTATTAATTACTAATAATATATTTAATTGTTGAAGTGTATTATTTTAAAATTTATTTTTGTTTTATTAAATATTTATGGATAAAATGAGAGAAGAAAGTTCCTTCTTTAAATTTATTGTTTAAAAATATGAGATTGTTGTTCTAAACTAGTTTGTAAATGCAAGGTTACATGAGTTCCAAGTAATATTAATAGTAGTTTTGAATTACCCACAAGAATTACCTTTTCAAATAAAGCCAATTCTAACTAAGAAAAACTCTAAAAAGCCATACAACAAACCCAACAACCTACATAGAATAATTCATATTACTATTATATCGTAACAATATTAATAACTACTAGCTAGCCCTCCTTGATCTAGAACTAGAGGATTATCTAACATTGGTTCCTAATTTTTTAAGAAGAAAATCTATTTTCTAAATTATTGTCTATTTTTTTGAACAATCATCCAAATGATCTTCACTAGGATGAACTAAAGCTAATTGTATTTACTAGGGAGGAGATGAATATTCTTAATAAAAAATGGTGGTCTTTCATTCACAAGGAGCTCTTTGTAAAATTTTCCCTAGTCACTAATGAAGAGATATCCTTGGATGGAGAAGTAAATATTTAGAAGCAATTCTTGGAGTACTTGCTAGTGGGAGTTGTAGGGCTATTAGGAACGATACAATAATGGCATAATTCTACCACTTTTTTACCAAGTTCTCTATCCAAGGAGGTTGTTCCTCTTTGCTACAAAAGATTATTTAAAGTTTGGACAATCCAATAATTGCTTGTAGATTATATACCCTACCTTGAGCCAAATCTACACTGATAATTTCTCAAAGAGGCTTATTTTCACAAGCATCCAAACAAAGTTAAACTAAATATGGAGTTATGTTTTGCATGAGATTGAAGTAAGTTTCCCTAAGGAATTGTTAGTGGATGGGACATTTGAAAAGACCTAGTATTGAAGGGGGAGGTAGGGAAATCTAACCTGCACTATAATGATTGGAAAGGTCTCTATATGATGATTGAACTTTGGATACCATGGCTTTAAGACCATACATTTCATGCCCCAAGCCCATGGACCACCTTGAAGCATCAAATCCCATATTTAATCGAATAAAGAATTAGAATGAAGAAACATTTGACACAAGGTCACTCCCTTATCTCAATTGTTACACTCATAAAAAAAAAACCCATTTTTCATATTAAAAATTAAGGAAAATTATTATTGACATCTCTCATCTTGTGGATGGCTTCTATTCATTCATTTCCCGCAGCTTCAAAAGAGGATAATTATGTCACTTGTTCAATATTTCTAAAAGTTTTTCTTACCTTAAAAGTATAAACAATTGGGTTGTAAAATTTTACCTTCCCCTCATTGGGCTTAAACCAAGCCTTATATCTATCATTAATGATGATCAATCAAATTGAGTGGCATTGGTACTCTCTTGAAGTCATTATTGCCATGCATTTTAGTTTTTGCTTTATCAACACCATCCTCAAAATATTTTGTTTTCACACCCTTCACTTCTCAACTTCCACATTCATATCCTTTCACTTCACAACTTCCCATGTGGGAAACTTAACTCTAGGATTTTTTATTTTATTTTAGTGTTTGCATCCTTAGGATAGGTGTTATAAACCTTGCAAGTCCTTAAAATTATTTAATTTTATAACATGTAAAAATGGCCCCTCATGGAATGAGGTGCTACCCTTGGATGAATTTTAAGAATTCTTGTATGATGCATCCTACCACTCAGATTGTATGATATGACATGTTAAGGGAATCTATGATATAGTAAGGTGCATAAGAGAATCTATGGTGCATCTAAGAACATTGCAATAACATTGATGAGGCATATTATATAGGATACTAGAGGTCTAGCATCTTTCACAGCTATTTATAATGTGCATAAGAGCATCTTGTAAGTTCTTTGAATATACCAAATTGGAATGCCCAATTTTAGTGAGTGGACTATTTAACTTGGGATTTACATTTTATTAAGTAGGATTCACTCTTAGATAGAGGAACATAGGTCCATCTTGGACAACTTGGAACAAGAGTTTACTTATGGTTTTAAAAAACCATGTGTGACATCCTAGATCTCCTTGGCTTATATGTTTGATGCTTGGGATGGAGTTTGTATAATGCTTTTGATTACATTATTATTTTGTTGATTTTACTCCAAATATCAAATATCTCCATGAAACTACTTACACAATTGTATGACACAATCTAATTATAAAATAACATATAATAATAGTGCACTCTCTCTTGCTAGGTTTAAATATTGAAAGCCTTTTCCTAGGGCATAGCTTATGTTGTTGCTATTGTTTATCTATTGAAATTGTTCAATCATATTTCGTATTTTATATTTATTTCCTCTAAGATTAGCACACATTTACTTTTACTTAATTTTCCAACATATACACCTCATATTATGTTATTGAAAAAGTGAAAATTTGGTGATTGCACAATGGGATTTTTATGGGGATTTCAACATGATTGAATACATAGAAGATAAAAAAGGGATTCTTCATATACATAGATACTTATGGATGCATTTCAAGGTTCTAAATCTAGAATTGGGCTAACATTTCCAAGTTCAGCCATCAGTAGAACTCTTTTAAAAAACCACCTTGTTTACTTGACCTAAATTTTAAACAAGTAGATGATTTATTCCTTCAATGACATGCTATAGCCATGATGGCTTAGTTGAGACTTTTCTAGTTTTTTCTTAGATGTTATTAGTGTGATTTCATATTGCTCATCTTAAGCCCCATTTTTAATCTTAATATTGCTCATCTTTTACATTAAGTGGACCATGCCATATATTAGTCAAATTTACAATCTTGTTCCACATATGTCGAGAACCACTAGATTTATCAAGTGATCTATTGAATATGTTCACTATGATTTTAAATCTTTAATCTCTATCCTTTATTTGATATGAAGAACTTGCAAGATTGTTTTTTGGCATGGAGATTAGGGTAGAAAGGGTGAGCATTATTTTTTTTGGAGGAAGTATTCTCCATTTTACAATTGTCCAACTTGTGGGTTTGTAGATTAGTGTGTGTTCTTTGAAACTAGATGCTATAGAGGACATGGGCCACATCCTTAATGTTAGTAATACTAATATAATTTTGAATGCTAAGGTTAGAACTAGACTAGAAATTACCCACATTATGTGATTCCTAGGGAGGTATATGTGTCATTAGATTATAGTACACATTCTCTAGTTAATTTGCATGTTTATGCACATTTGTTATCAAAGGAGACAAAATTTTAACAAGATAATGTCTATATAAAGACTTGAGATTGTGAATAGGGTTAGATATATATATTAGGAGTGGATAGAAGGATATCTAAAAATGGGTATGCATTTAACCTTTTTGTGGTGTGATTAGTTGGGTGTGTGAAACTTGCTATGGTCATTGTTCTAGCTACATAGGTGAGTACTTTTTCTACTTCGATAAAGGACTTCATAGTGATGATAAGAAACTTATTTTATCATTTTTTTTTCTAAAAGTGTGTTGGCATACTCTAATATGGTTTCTTTAATGAGTTTTAAGATGGGATACTTTAGAGTTAGCTTCACTTTCATAAAGCAAGATCATATGGGATCTAACCCTTTAGTTTTGTTCTTCTTGCCAAGCTTTTTCATGAAGTTGAGTGAGGAGAGTCTTTTTCAAGTCTAATGAATTTAGAGAGGGGCTCCATTTTAGAAAGTTGCTCACTTCCCCCAATCCAAGTGGAAGAGAATGCTTAGGTGTAGTACAAGAAAAATAACTTATCCATATCCTGAAATCTAATTTTAATTTAGAGATTTTGAATTTCTTGGTATATTAGGCATTGTTGGAAGAGAATCCAAAATTCCAACTATGCTCAACCTCTAAGGATCCTCATTTTTATTGTTACCACTATTCAAGAATATTGGTTTATGGTTGGTTTCCAAACTTAGAATAATTTTACAAGAATTAGGTTACAAGGCTTTCTTTTTTCAATATAAGAGAATGAAGAGCCAACAATTCCTTTTGGAGACAACAAAGTTGGGAGCATAAGAATTCAAGAAAGTAAAAGAGAGCTCCCTACATCAAATGTTGAGGAAAATCCAACAACCACTTTGGTGAGGTGTTGGTATACCTAGCAATGAGAGTGCAAAAAATAAAGTCACCATACTTGGTGATGCTCTTTACTACCCACAAAAGTTGAAATAGATAGTTAGATGAGGAAAATTTATTACAAAATCAAATTTTACTAGGGAATTTATTTAATTTTGATACATTGAAAAGTCTCAAGGGCCAATTCCACTCAATAACCTCTAAAAATAGAATTTCAAAAATGTAGAAAATATTAAAAAAATAGATCTTATGTTTACTAGATTATGTCATGTGATTGTCACCTTTATGTCCAAGCATGTTAGAAGGATCATTTCTACAATTGTGCATCTAACTAGGCTAATTTCACAATCGCATATCTAAGATCTAAGATAGAAAATATATGGATTTAAGAATCAATGGCGATCTCAAGAAGTGAGTGAAATGAAACCAAAATTAAAATTACAAGATATTTAATTTTTACCATTGAAAAACTAAATATATATAATACAATCTATTGAATTGTAATTTTTTTTATTTTTTATTTTCATATTATAAAATATCACTATTTTTTAAATTCAACTTTTATATTTTTTACTAAACATAAATATTAACAATTAATAAATATATATATTTTTTAACTATGAATAATAATTAAAAAGAACTTGAATTTCAATTAATTAATATTTACAATCAACTATCCATCCATAGTGTGCTGGATGGACATTACCCTAAATGGGGATTGGAGGCTTTTATCCCTGAATACTGTTTCTCCTAGTTAAACCTCTAATTTTATGCCTCTTCCTCTCATAAAATAAAATTGACAGTTTATCTAATAGTTGGTAAAAAAAATTATGGTAGTTATCTAAGTAAAGGCTAAATTATGATCCTTTAGAATTTTTTACAATTTATACACAAAGTTTGATCTTTGGTTTAATAGTCTACACAAAAAATTGATTCTATTTTACACATAGATTTTTTTTTAAAAAAAAAAATCTCTACACATTAAAATAAAATAAAATTTTAAAAATTGATTGTATATTCTACTTTAGATTATAAAATTTAAATAAAATTGTCTGAGTCTGCTCTGCAACTTATCTCATGTTGATTCCAACATAACACATTCTATTTATCTACATAAGTAATATCAACATTATTTTACTATATTTTAATGGGTAGGTCTTTACTGCAGCTTTAGAAACATTTCTTGTAAACAATTGATGGACTTGTCTCTTCATACTCAGGTTTTGTTATCCACATCTGCAACCAAGAGATTGTAAAATATAGATTATTGGCATTCAGCTCTACCATGAAGCAACATAAAAACTATGCAAGTTTCATAAACTAATTTTAATTTGTTTTTTTTTTAATATGTTGGGAGTTGCCTAATGATACGCTTTTTTCATAAAAAAATCAATAAATAAATATTATATAATAATAATATATATAATATAATGAGAGGATGGCGTTCAGTGGGAGTGCAGGCGAGCTAGGGCACCCGAGCCCTAGCTTGCAGTCTATTTTTTCTGTGCGCTGGGTGTTTGCTTGCTCGCAGGGGGGTCAAGGGGACCAGGCTGCCATTGGGTTTTCTGCTGTGGGTGCTGTGTTTTTTTTCCTCTGGTGCTGCGTTGAGGATAGATTCTGCGGACTCCAAAAGGGGCTTTTCTCTTCAATCTCAACGTCCTCTGGTTTGTGCATGGTGCATGCTTGGGGAGGCGCGCTCTTTTTCCCTTTTATTGCTGCTTCTTGTGTTGGTGCGCCCGTTCTAGGCTTTCATTTTGGCTTTGGCCTGGTGAGTGGGAGGCTGCAAGAGCCTTCATACTGGTGTTTTAAATGGATGCCCACGTGCCTTTAGATATGGCAGGTATTGATTCTACTTCAGCTGGGGTGAATGCTAATATCCCTCCTCAACATTCTTCTGGTTCGGGTGGGGTTCGAAATGGTGCCCTTAAATTGCATAAGGTTAATGGATGCTTGGAGAGGACTCAAGAACGTCCAGTTTTAGTAGTGCAATCAGAATCGGTAGCTGAGGATATCGAATACTATTGCAACCATGTCTTGATTTGCAAGTTCCTGGGGATGAGGGTTTCTCTCGCATTTCTTGATAATTGGATTCGTAAGACATGGAATCCGGAAGGTGACTTGATATTCTAATGGCTGCAAATAACTTCTTTATGGTAGATTTCTCGTGTGTTTCTGACCGAAACAGGGCTTTTGAAGGTGGTCCGTACTTCTATAATCAGGTGGGGCTTTTCATCAAACCATGGCATGCTGGCTTTAACTCGGCAGAGGAATTACCTTCTCGAGTCCCAGTTTGGGTTCGTCTGCCTCGGCTACCACTAGAATGTTGGAGAAGTGATATATTGCAGTCGATTGCGTTGTTGCTAGGAAGACCTATTGGTCCATCTCAATAGACTCTAAATAAGCGCATTTTCTCGTATGCCAGGGTTTGTGTTGAAATTGATTTGAGTAAGCCGTTACCAGATTCTATTGATATGACTGTTGGATCCTGCTCCTGGACTCAACCGTTAGACTACGAGATGCTACCATTCAGGTGTCGAGTATGTCATGAGTATGGACATCTCCAACGGAGATGTCCCCGTGCCTCAGGTGTTTTTGGTACAAGTAATGCTTCTTCTCAGCCCTCTTTGAATGCAGATAAGGGTAAAGCTCCCATGCAGGGAGGGGGGGCTGATAAGGAGGGATTTATCCCAGTTAAGACTAGGAATCGTAATCGAGGCCAAAAGAGATCATTTAAAGATAGGCAAGAGGAAGAGACTCTCAACAGATTTGAGGCTCTTGAGGATTTAGTTCAAGAGGAGGGTTTTCAAGAAGTCCTACAGAGATTAGGGAATTCTTTAGTGGAGGAGGTGCCTGGAGTTCAGTCTTCTGGGCCTCCAAATTTGACTCAGATTGGAGTACAGGGTGCTCAGATAGCTACTGCTGAATCTTCTCCAGACCTTGCTTTGGTTATGACAGATTTGGTGTTGGAGGCATCTGGTGGGCCTGCAGACATGGGTGGAGCTCTCCCTGAGATGCAAGGTGCTTCGGATCTAGGTAAACAGAAGACTCACCCCCCTGGTTTAGGTTTGCATCAAAAAAATTTCAAGAAAGGGGCTCTTGAGAAACCTCTTAAGGTGGGTAGAAAGAAGGATCAAGAAAAAGTCAAGCTAACTGGTGAGACGTTGGTAGAGTCAGGTTCGGTGAAGACTATTGATTCTCACTTCTCTCAGCCTCTTCGATGATTGTGCTCTCTTGGAATGTGCGGGGTATGAATAGCATCCCTAGACAAAAGGCTATTTGGGATTTGATTTGGTCTCATTCTCCTGATGTGGTTTTCTTACAGGAAACTAAGTTGTCTGTTGATAGTATGTTGGCGGTGGCTTCTAGGATTTGGGGTCGTGGTCAATGCCAATGTGTTGGGGCGTTTGGTAATTCTGGGGGGGTGGCTTGTTTGTGGGACCCACGCAGAGTTAGACCTATTTGGTGGTTCTCTTGCAGAGGTTCAATTTCTTGTGTTGCTTCTCATCTTGAGTCAGGGGAGAGAGTTCTCTTCTCGAACTTGTATGCACCGACTGACCTTCAGGGTAAGGTTCTGTTGTGGGATCATGTGCGATATGTGAGGTCTATGGATCCTTACCTTCCTTGGATCCTGGCTGGAGATCTTAATGCTGTCACTTCTTTAGAGGAAAAGCGGGGTGGTAATGTCCGTCTGGATTCTGCTTCGACTCTCTTGAAGGATAATATTGCTCTCTTGAACCTGGTTGACATCAAGCCGAGTAATGGGTTATTTACCTGGAGTAATAGACGATGTGGGGAAGCAGCTATTTCTGAAAGATTGGATAGATTCCTGGTTTCCAGTTTTTGGATGGGGGATAGGTGGGTGACTAGCTCTGAGATTTTGGATGGCAGGGGTTCTGATCATTGGCCCATCAAACTTACTGCTACTTTACCCCGCCAAGGTATAAAATAGTCTTTTAGGTTTCAGCTTATGTGGCTCAGGGATGATTCTCTTCATGACTTAGTTCTTGGGTGGTGGAGTTTTGGGAAGCCGGGTCATGGGACTGCTATGTACTCCTTCTCGAAGCAACTCCAGTTTGTGAAGTATAAGTTGAAGCGTTGGAATAGGCAGCACTTTGGTAATCTCTTCCAAGAAAAGAAAAATGCTCAGTCTCAGTTGGATTCTATTACCCGGCAGATTCGGGACCAAGGTTTCACGGAGGAGCTTGGTGTGCTTGAAGCGGCTGCGGTGAAGGTTGTGGAAGAATGGAACTTAAGGGAGGAGATCTTTTGGAAACAAAAATCCAGAATTGAGTGGCTACAGGCTGGAGACAGGAATACTTCCTTCTTCCACAACTCTGTGAAGGACAGAAAGCAAGGTAATGTTATCTCCTCTTTAGTGTCGGAGAATGGAGAGACTTTTTCGTCTTCCGCTTCTATTTCTGCTGAGTCTACCCGTTTCTTCTCTGCGTTGCTGTCTGAGGATTCCCCTCCTGCGGAGGTGGATGAAGCTTTAATCCTGGGTAGCATACCGAATTTGGTTACTAGAGAAATGAATGAATCTTTGCTTCGTCCTATCCCTTTATCTGAGCTTGAGGCAGTTGTTTTTCAGATGAAAAGAGGAAAAGCCCTAGGGCCTGACGGGTTTCCGGCTGAATTTTTCCAGGAGTTTTGGGAAGTGATTAAATTGGACCTTCTGGCGGTTGTTCAAGAATCTCTTTTGAACAAACAAATGTTGAGATCTATGAATGCTACTTTTTTGACCCTCATACCAAAGAAGGTGGGAGCTAATACTTTGGATAATTTTAGGCCCATTGCTTTGTGTAATGTGGTGTATAAAATTATCACTAAGCTGATTGCTGAGCGGCTAAAACCTTGGTTAGGCAGACTAATCTCAGAAGAACAAGGGGGTTTTGTTGCTGGTAGACAAATTTTAGATGGTGTCATTATTGCTGCCGAGACCATTCATTCTATGGCGGGCTCTAAAGAGAAAGCCATGTTCATCAAGTTGGATATGGCTAAAGCTTACGATCGTGTTAAATGGGCCTTCTTGTTCAAGCTTCTGGAAGCTTTTGGTTTTGCTGGTGATTGGATTGAGTGGGTCAGGAGTTGTGTCACTTCTTCTTCCTTCTCTGTGTTGGTTAATGGTGAACCCTCTGAGTTGTTCAAGGCTTCTAGGGGGCTTAGACAAGGAGATCCCTTGTCTCCCTATTTGTTTATTTTGCTTGCGGAAGGCCTTGGGAGGTTTATAAGATCTCGTGTGGAGTGTGGCTTGATTCAGGGGTGGAGCTGGGGAAATAACATTCCCTCTCAGTCTCATCTGCAGTTTGTAGATGATACTGCTATCATGGGCCGTGCCAAGGTTGAGGAAGCTGTCAGATGGCGTAGCACTCTAGATTGTTACTTGGCTGCTTCAGGTCAACGAATCAATGAAGGGAAGTCCTTTATTTATTTCTTTAATACTCCAAAGATTATTCAAAGGAGGATCGCTGGTATTCTCCGTTTCTAGATTGGTACTCTTCCTTTTGTTTATCTTGGCATCCCACTTGCGGTTCACTCACTTCCTAAATTGTTTTGGAAGGGGATTTTAGACAAGTTTCGCAATTTGGTGAGTCATTGGACTTGCAGGTGGCTTTCTTCTGCTGGTAGAGTGACTCTGCTAAAGTCTGTGGTTCAAGCTCTTCCTATATACAGATGCTTTGTCCTCTCGGCACCATCTAGTTTTATCAAAGATTTTGAAAAATTGTCTAGGCAATTTCTTTGGACAGGCAACCTTCTCCATAGAAAGTGGAGCTTGGTTAAATGGGATGTCATCTGTAGACCGAAGCAGGAAGGCGGGTTGGGGCTTCGCAGGACTGACTTGAATGGGCAAGCTCTCGCTGTGAAACTATATTGGCGGTGGTGCTCTCAGCAAAACCAGTTGTGGGCAAGAATCCTTACCTCAAAGTATCTGGGTGAGGTCGAGAGTGCTGATGTGGCCCGCTTTAGCTTAGAAGGGAAGGGTTCTATGATTTGGTGCACTCTCAAAAGGGGTGCCAAGTTGGTCAAGCAGGGGTTGTTCTGGATTTGTAATGAGGGTAAGGAAGCTCTTTTTTGGCAAGATTCTTGGGATGGATATCCTCCCATTTTGGCTTCTCATCCTCATTTGCAAAATTTGTGTCAACACTTCACTGATGCTGGTTTTTGTCACGTGGCTGATTTTAAAATTCCTCAAACTTTGGGACATAGCTACTATTTTCAGGTGGAAGGACCCAAGGGAATGGCCTCCTAATGGAACAGTTGAAGACCGTCAAGAGCTTGCTGGGATTTTGTCTAAACGTGCTTGTAGCTCCCTTTCGGGGTGTGATGTGTTGGCTTGGGACTTTGATCCAAAAGGAAGATTCTTTGTAGCTTCAGGTTATGTGGTCCTTGATAAGTAGTTGTTTGGGAGTACTGAGATCTCTTGGTGGAAGAGGGTTTGGAATAAGTTTGCATGGCCTAAGTGCAATTTCTTCTCTTGGTTAGTAGTGCAAGGAAAATGTCTTACCTGGGAGAATCTCTGTAAGCGTGGCTTCCAGGGACCTTCTATGTGTGTTATGTGTGCTGGTCATGAAGAGTGTATTTCTCATCTTTTCTTTCAGTGCTCCTTTGCGAAAGCCATTTGGCACTTTTGGTGGAATCTGTGGCATATGCCGTGTAGACATGTTTTTTCTTTGAAGGAATTCTGGGAAAGTCAAGGGTCTCCTTCGGTTAGGACTTCTTTTCTTTTAATTGCTTGGGTGATTGGCCCTAGTCTGATAATTTGGCATATTTGGTTGGAACGCAATCGAAGAATCTTTTTGGATAGAAAGCTGCAGATTGGTCAGTTATGGTTGAGAATCTTGGGGGGTCTTCAGGAAACTTTGACAGCTAAGTGCGATTTGTCTGTTCCTGTGGATCCTGGTGATTTTGGAGTAGCTAGTGCGTTGGGGCTATCCCTAGGGGGAAAAGGAATTGTGAGGTCTGTTTGCCATAGGCGCGGGAGGGAGAAGGTTAGTCGGGCTGGTCACTGGTGTCCCCCTGCTCTGGGAGAGTTGAAAATTAATACGGATGGCTCTTCTAGAGGAAATCCTGGGCATGCCGGTGTTGGTGGCATTGGTAGAGATGGCTCTGGAGTGGTGGTGTTTTTTTTCTCTATTTATAGAGGTCAGCATACTAATAACCTCATGGAGGCCACTGCCATTCTTCTGGCTTTGGAACGGGCTTGTGCTTTGGGATGGAGAAGGATTGTTTGTGAATCAGATTCTCAGGTTGTTATTGACCTTTTAAATAGGAGGCGGTTTGAGGAGGTGAATTGGCAGTTGGCGGTGGTGGTCAAGCAAATTGTTGCTTTGGGCACTACCTTAGAATCTGTTGTCTTTTGTCATGTCCCTCGGGAGTGGAATAAGGTGGCTGATGGCTTGGCTAGATGGGCTTCTGAGCAGATGGGGACTTGGAATGTGGTGGAGTGGGACAATCTCCCTGAAGATTTGGCTTTGGTTCTTGAAGATTTGGTTATGGAAGATATGAGGTGCTTCTTAGGTGTATCTTAATTTGGGGTTGTGTTGTTGCTTTTGTTGGGAGTTTTCCTCCCCTTTGTAATGCTTTGCTGATTCAATAAATTTTTACCCTCTTTTAAAAATAAATAAATTATAAATATATAATATATAATAAGGATATATGTTAGATCATATATCATATAAAATAATATATAATATATTATTATATATTATATAAAATAATAATACATTAAATATAAAAAGCATGTTTTCTTTTTTTAATATTAAAAGCTGTCCAAAAGCGGATATCTGTTTGGGAGAGATTTTTTAAATATTATTCATTTTGGAGAACTTTTAAATCTACTTGTACCTCTTTAAAATGGAGAGCCTTTTACATTTAAAAATCTCTCTGAAATAGATATTATTTTTATAAATATTTAATATATTTATATCAATATAATATATCATAATATCATAATAAAATAATAGTATAATATAATATATCATATGTAACGTTGCAAATTGTAACCTTTGACAATGTTTTGCTCCCCTTAAATTATTGAGTCTAATTGGGTCCCTAATTTCCTAAATTATGCATTTATAGCCCATTCGTACCACTTTCCGGGAAATTGCAAGCATTGAACAAACACATCCAACTATTATTCTGTCCTTGACACTTAATGTCTTGGAGAATAGGGCTAGGACCCATTTGTCCTAGGGCATATGGGTCTTATTCTACCATGGACCAAATTCAAGTTGTAAATGTTCGCTATGGGATTTAATTCTCAGAAAATTAGAGAAATTCCTATAAATACCTAATTATTACATCACTTGAAATCTATCTAGCACAAACAAGCATTCATGAGAAAAAACAATTGTCAAGAGCATTCAAGAGCATGTCAAGAGCAACAATTTTAGAGCTTTATTGCAGCAATTCAAGATCCTAACATCATGTCAAATTTTGTGTGAGTTTATGCATTTTCACCATTATTTTGTGAAGGCTAACACTGGTGCAAGAGCACTCGAGTGGACAGGCAATCAATACCAACAAAAAAAAAACATTGTTTGGTTTGCATTCAATTTTGATTTTGTTCGTGTCTGGTTTCTCTGCTCCAATAATGTGTAAACCTCTTAAATTAGACGCTTTAACAACTTCCGGAAGAAATGTGGTATCACATTACCCACACGATTAACAATGATTGCAAAATATGCACAAAATGGATTAATTACTTGCAAACAGACGAGCCGACAGGATTTGAATTAACAGAATAATGCAATTTTTGTTTGGGATCTGTTTATGTTTAGTATCTTGCAAATATTATGAATGATTGATATCAACTAGCTATTAATAATGTCTTTAAATCTCTCAAATTATTGCGCCTTAACACCTTGAGTCCATGAATGATTGTTCAAAAATAAAAGTTCATAGGCATTTGGAAGGGCGTGCGATGGTGGAGGGAAGGCCGACACCTTCAAGTGAAGTATTGTTGGAATATGAAGAGGGCAGTTTATGGAAAATGAAGAAGTTGAGAAAAGGCATTGAAATATTGTGTAGGAAATAGGGGGTCGCGTGTAAGAAGGCATTTTGTTTTGAATAAAGAAAAGTATGGAACTTCAAGGGTCGCCGCATATCCAAAAAGAAAACAAAGCAAAAATTTAAAAGAAGGGACACGACAGAGAAAAAAGAGGAGGAAAAGCCCATACTGTGGGGTGATCAAAACAAAGAGAGAGGGTTGCCCATAGAGGAAGAGATTAATGATCTCATAAAAGGGGGCGGTAGAACATAAAGGAGACAGAATATAGATTGGAGGTGTAGGAAAAATTTGAAGGAAAGGATTGAGATTTTCAAAGCCGCGCCCAGCTACAGAGTCATGGTAGGAAAGATTGAGGGGCGCACCAATGGGGAAAGAGCCCAACACAGAAGGATAAGGTGAAGGCAGGTTGCATATGAAGGAGATACAAACTAATTCTAAATCAAAACTGCACAGAAAGGAAGAGTGTGAGACCATGTTTCATTGGGATGAAGATTGAATCATTGCCAATAAGAGTAAAATATCATGAGAGTCATGGAATTGGATTGGATAGGTGCATTTGAATGGTGAACATCATATTAAAAGGTAGATTTGAATATAGAATGAAAAGAAATTGGGAATGTTTTCCAAAACAATGGTAAAGGGCACGAATGTATGGGAGAAGCCAATAATTGTAATTTGAAATTCAATCAATAAAATTAGATTTCATTTGCAATTAGATTGATGATTTGAAGTATTGTTTTGTTTGCAAGTTATTTTGCATTTGTGAGAGAGTGATCGTAAGAGGGGTGTCTCCATCTTGCATCAATTGGCATTAGAGTAGGGAATCCTGAGTGTGGAGAGTATCCACTAGGATCTATGGGAAGTGTGAAGCAGTAGAGTTGTTCGAGGAGTTCAAGAGGATTGTTACAGGTGAGTGTGGAGTCACGAACAATTGAGAACCAAGAGGGACAAATTGTGGAGATTCAAAGAATGTGAGTTGTGCAAGATTGCAGGAGAAAAAGATGGGTTGGGTTGTGAGGAGACCCGTGTAGATACTGTTTTGGGAGCAATATTGGGAGAATGTGGAGGAAGAAATGTGTGAAGAAATGGAAAAGATAGCTCATGAAGAAGTAGGAAAGATCGAGACGAGGCTCAAGAAATTGGAAAACAATTTTTGGAAAGGTGGAAAGAAAGTGGTAAAGAGGAGCGAAAAGAAGAACAAGGATAGTAGCCTGAGATGGAAAGAGGAAGAAGTGAGATTGGCCCCTACCGATGAAGAAGTTGCAACAAAGACATGCCATGAGGAAGGCATGAAGAGAGAAGAAGAATGAACTGAGGTAAGGAGTGAAGAGGTTGCAATAGATGGTGAAAGTG
Source organism: Sequoia sempervirens (assembly GCA_007258455.2). Classification (NCBI taxonomy): domain Eukaryota; kingdom Viridiplantae; phylum Streptophyta; class Pinopsida; order Cupressales; family Cupressaceae; genus Sequoia; species Sequoia sempervirens. The sequence continues at coordinate 112,242 of VDFB02324248.1, forward strand.
AAGCAAATTTGTTTGCACAACTGTTGGTGATTGAGGAAGAGTTGACATCGAATTATTATGGTGCAACAAAGGGAGATGAACAAAAGATTGCAACTAATGAGAATATGAAAGGCATTGTAGTGGAGTTCAATGTTGCAATTGCAGATGAAGATCAAGTAAAACAATTTTATGATGTTACTTTGGTTTTAGATGAAAGGATAGAAGAAGGGATGGATAGAAAACCAAAGCATGTAGTAGATATTGTAGATGGTGTGTGGTTGTGTGTAGAGATGATTGAAGATGTTATAAGTTGTTTTTGGTGGAGGTGGACGGTTAGAGGTGGGTTTGAACCCACTAAGGAGAAGAGGAGTGAGGAAGACATTTGGCGGAGGAGGTCAGGCTTTGGTGGACATAAGTCCACAAGGGGAAATAAGAAGAGGGTGCAGTGTTGTTGGATCGAGGTGGTGTGTGTTCTAACACAATGCTGGAAGAAGTGGAAGAAAGATTAATTTGAGCACTCAAACAGTAAAGGAATTCGCTACAGGTTGCATTCAACCTAAAAGGGTAGTGCAACTACTCAAATCCTCTATTGTGAACCTATGCTCACAATCTTTCTACCCGACATGTTTGGTGTAGGAGCACCTGGGCGGACAAACAATCGACACCAACAAAAAAAACATTGTTTGGTTTGCATTCAATTTTGGTTTTGTTTGCATCTAGTTTATCTACTCCGATAGTGCGTAAACCTCTTAAATTAGACGCTTTAACGAGTTTTGGAATAAATGTGGTATCATATTACCCACACGATTAGCAATGATTGGGTCCCTAATTTACTAAATTATGCATTCTATAGCCCATTTGTACCACTTTTTGAGAAATTACAAGCATTGAACAAATACATCCAACAATTATTTTTCCATCAACACTTAATGTCTTGGAGAATAGGGCTGGACTCATTTTCCCCAGGGCGTATGGGTCCTATTCTGTCAAGGACCAATTTTGGACATGTCGGAGTAGGTATTTTAATGTTCAAAATTCAAGTTGTAAATGTTGACTATCAGGATTTAATTCTCAGGAAATTAGAAAAATTCCTATAAATACCTAATTATTACATCACTTGAAATCTATCTAGTACAAACAAGCATTCATGAGAAAAAACTATTGTCAAGAGCATTCAAGAGCAAGTCAAGATATAATAATTATTTTATATAATAATAATATATATAATATATATTATATTATATATTATAATAATATATGTAATATATAATATAATATTATTAATATATAATGAATATCTATTTTTTAAAATCAGATATCTGTTAATAACGAATATCCATTTTGTTTTGGTGTTTACCATAGCAAACGATATTTTTTACCCAACCCAAGTAAAAATTCAAAGATGCTTTTCATGTTTTTGCCTAACTAAAATCACATTTTTTCCCTATAACCATTGTTTAGCCCATCATGATCATGCACTTTACTGAATTGGAAAATGGTGTGTATGCATCCTTTGAGGGATATGGTGAGGAGAACTACATGTGACTTTGATCTGTTTGGAAGAGGGTATGTACAGGCCATCCTTGGGTGAAGGATGTCCTTGTGACCTCAAGTCCTTAGGGGGATAACTCCAAGGGTTGGGGTTGTTCCTAATTGGTTTGACCTTCCCTCTTAGTAGGCTTCAATTTGAGGCTGAAATGGGTATCAGATGGTTATGAAGAAATTAACAAAACCTGATAACTTATAATTAATACATAATGTGCTTCTAAATACTAATTTGAATGAAGTAATGAATTTAACTACTTTATAATTGGTATTTGATTATATGTATAGGTTGGGTAAATGCCATCTTGTGTTAGTTTTGTGTAACTTTTATGTGTTTGTGAAATGCAACTTCATATCTAGAGGTCTCTAGGTATAGGCAACTAGATTTGTTGATTATGATATATTTATCTGTCACCTGACCAATATTACGAATCCTGTTATGTATGACCTACCCAAGTGTAAACCTCTAGGGTATTTGAGCAATGATAGGTAGTCATTGGACCATGACAATGATCGATGTCTGGGTTACTATTATGGATTAGTTAGCAGTAACCTGGTTCACAGAGGTGAATGTAGTGGGCTGCCCTAGTTATGATACAAAAATAGTTAGCAGGTTATCATTGGACCATGCTAATGGTAGATACCTAGAGCTACTGTTGTATCTTTAGGATTAGTTGACATTCACTAGTTCATAAAGGTGGATTGCTAGGGGCTATCCAAAATTTGATATGGAAATGGTTGCACAGGTAGTTACCTTACCGTGCGGGTAATGGCAATCGAACTTAACCATTGTATGGGGGTTCATTGTAAGTCACCTATAACACGGGGGTGGCAGGTGCCAAGTGTTACTTGGTATTTTGAAGAAGATAACTGACAATATCACTAAGGTCACAAGGTGGTATATGTTGGAAGCTACTTCTTTCTGGGTGGACAAACTTTTTGTCGATGGCCTATAGGTGATTGAAGTTGGAATCTATTGGGTTGGATAGGTTCACTACTTGGGGAAATCCTTGGGATGGAGGATGGACTTGTAGTGTAGTACGAGATGCACCAAATCCCTTTCCCAATTGTTAGATTGCATACTTTTCCTTGTTGAGTTGAGGACAGACTGTCGGTGTCATGTGGGATGCACTAAATCCTTTTCCTAGTTGTCCAATGGTGCAAAAGACTAGAGAAAAGGAAGGAACCCATGGTGTAGTGTGCAATGCATCAACATTCTTTTTTATCTAGAATGCATTATGGACATGTGTTAGTCAACCATTGTGATGTGTCAACCAATCACTGTGTACATGTGATGTGTTGGAGCTAGTCACTGTGTATTTCTAATGAGTGCTAGAGCTAGTCACTAGAATTATGATGTATGTTGGAGCCAGTCACTAATGTAATTGTGATATGTGTATGAGCTAGTCATTTTTGTGCTTGTGATGTGCAAATGAGATAGTCACAATTGTACTTTTCATGTACATATGAGCTAATCACTATTGCACTTGTGATTTGTCTATGATCTAGTCACTATTGTACTTGTGATGTGTATGAGCTAATCAGCTTGTGTATATGGAGGTATGATTTTGATAGTCATTGTGTATGATCTTTGGGATTATGGTATGATATGCCCCTTGTGAATATTGTACACTAGTACTTGGTAATATTTGGTATGGACCCAACACTTGATGACAAAGTTATTATCATTATATTATAATTGACTAAGTGATAGCTTATGCTTAATGAGTAGTCATGGTTTAAGTGTGAGATTAGAGATCTCATGCAAGAGGAGATATTGAACTGCCTCTAACATTGGTAGGAAAACTACGAAGCCTCTGATTCCCACAAGGGGACATGTAGGCAAGGTCATCATAAACCCTCGATGTTTAAGGTTTGGGTATAGGGATGACCCTAATCATAGCAACGTAGCACTTTTGAGTGTAAGCATACAAGGGTGAATTTGATTTTCGTCACCATGGTGAATGGATAACTTTTGAAATTAGCATTTCAACTTTTGATGATAGATGCTTGGTTAGTTAAGATGGTTGATGCAAATTGATTTTTTTTTTCAAATGTAGCACCGGAGAGGCATATTTTACAAGGATGGGGTGTCATTGTCCCTTTGGTATGTGGGAGAAACAAGATGGTTGGGAGGCTTCTTAGAAGCCTTCTAAGTATGTCTAATAGGTGGTCTCAGGCTTGATGATCAATTGTTTCCACCTCAAGACTACTTTTTGTCTTACTTTTCTTTTCTTATATTTGTTTTTTATTAATTTGCACTTTTGAGCCATACATACCAACTAATTACTTTTTATTCTAAGCTTTCTAAAATATATTTATTTAAACAATATTTAATATATATAATTCAAAATTGTTTATCAACCTAAAATTTTGGTTCACTTGCAAATGGTGAAATTACTTTACTTAAAGAAGTGTCCTCTATAAATTCATTCTCAAAGTTACTTCACACAAGAAAAGGTATTACACTGGGAGAATTTATCTTAATGGGAAGATCAAGGTAGAATCAAGTACATTTGAATAGGACCTTAATTGCTTTAGGACATATTTTCACATTTCAACAATTGAAATTCTTTTTACATTGGCATGATAAGGAAACCTTGGCAAAAGAGTTCAACCTTGAGTGGGGGAGACAAAAGTTTGAATCTTGAGGGGCCTAGTAATGAAGATCTAGGGATCATGTATGTGTCTTCAATAGTCTAAGGTTGTGTCCCATGAAGGGGGGCTTCCTAAAATATTTCAATGGGTGTTAATATCTTTTAGGAGAATATTAAAGTAGGTTGTCTCATGAATTTTTTAGTGAAGCTTAAGCTTAAAAGTTTAAGCTCTGCAATTTATTGAAACGGGTGGTCTATGAATTTTATTATTTTGCATATTCAATACAAAAAAATATATGCTGATACAAATGCTAATCTTAATTATGCATATAAATATTTTAAACTAAAAAGCTAAAATAGCCACCAAATCAATAGGAAATCAAACACTAATTTGAGGTTCTGTTAGTCCACAAGTATTGGCAATAATATTAATGAATGAGACTATTTATTTCATCTCCATCAATTGGAAAGATAACATAAAACTAGTTAGATTAATATCATAGAAATTTCCTACATCATGACTTAAGTCTAAGTCAAGAAGTGGTCACTGTAAATACTAGTGGAAAATTGTTAATATTAAAAGGAGAAACATGTTGATACTCTAGAAGGATGATTATACTATTACAAGGAGAACTGATGCATATATTCTAAAACAATCAATAGACTTTATACATAATCCATGTGTATTTTCTTTAGTAGCCATTAAACTACTACAAGTGGACACCATCTGTAGACATAGATAGGATATGAAAATTTGAAATAATGTTAATGTCTTCAGGCACTCTCTAGACGTAGGAGGGGGAAGAATTTGATAGATAGATCAAGTGGTTGTGGTATAGCAGGGGAACATGAGCACTGGTAGTTTTCATTCTTAGTAAGCCATTAGTAGATATTTTTGCTTCAAGTAGTAAATTCAAGCCATGTTAAACCTTAGAATTGCATGAGGTAGGGAATATCCTTCATAAATTGGTACTATTTGGGTAAACCCATAGCCACACTCTAGACAAACACCTATAAGTAAAGATAGTTTAAATCCCTCAATA
>VDFB02324249.1:0-15357 GCA_007258455.2 Sequoia sempervirens
TTTGAAATAATGGTACCTATGTGCTCCTGATAGTGATGCCAAAATACCACCATTCTATTCCTCCTTATCTTCTTCCTTTGGAGGGGTTTCTTCCAGATCATGAAATTCATTAGACTCATTTAATTATGACTCTTTGTCTAAAATGACTTCTATATAGTGAATTCCCCTTTCCAAGACATCTGTGTCCCATAACCCATGGTTCTCTACAAGAGAAACAATGTTTATTCCTTTAGAGCTCATTCTTGGTTTCATCATCAATCTTCTTAGGTGTGGTAGGGGGAGTAGGTTTCTAAGCAATCTAAGACTTCTTTTGGAAATTTTATTTTTTTCTTATTCCATATTGAGGGTTTTGATTTCTACTAGGGAAAAAAATTATCTAGATCAAAAGCTTTTCAGATAATAGTCTCTGGCGTTGGGGGTGGAGTGCCATACCAAGCCCTCAAGTTGTTCCACCAAAGGCTTCAATGAATAGGACTATGAATCTCTTCTTTTATATGTTACCATGGCCCATTAGCCTTTGAAACTTTGCAACATATTCTTCCACACTTCCCTTTTGTTTGAGGTTATCCAAATTCTCTAAAATATACTTATGAATCTCTCCTATAAAATCTCTCAACTATTTTGCTACAAAACTCATCATAATATTTGATCAATTAATTTCCTTGAGTGATTAAACCATGGTACCACCAATCATGAGCAATTCCTTCCAAATTTAGGGTGGAAAATTGATGGAATCTTTTTTAGATATGGGTTTGAGTACCAAGTATGTATCAAGTTTCTGCAAACATGCCCTAAAAGTGCTCTTCTCATATCCATCAAAGGATGAATTAGATAGCTTCCCCAATGAGTGCTCCAAATATTCTAGCTTAGGTGGTGAATGGTAAGTCCCTTTCTTATTCTTCTTCATTTCCATGAAATCTCTTTGAGGATAATATCTCCTTGATTTGAGGGTCCAAAGCCCTATACTCTTCATAACCTCTCGAGATATCATCTTGGAGGGTAGTTTCTTCCCCTAGAACTTCTACTCTCTAAATGAATTTACACTTGAGAGGCTTATTACATAAGTTAGTTCTAGAGCTTTGTGTAGAAACCATCTTCTCCTTCTTCTTTCTATCACTAGTTTCACTGGTAACACCCTTAATACTATCATTATCCTTCCTAGCATTAGTTTGCATCCACTAAAACATCTAGCCAAACATGTCGACAATACAATTTTTCCCTTGCATCATTTCCTCAAATCTCACTTTGGCTTATTTTGCTTCAATATCCATGGTTTCTTGAATTCTCTCCTCTAGAGCCTAATCTCCCTTTCACTTGGAAGAATTAATCAGTGGAAAAACCCACACGCTAGTAGAATCATGCTCTAATAACATTGTAATGTCCCTAACATATAATTCTAACAAAAGGTTGATTTTTGGATTGCATTCAATACACATAAACATATGAACACAAAGATAATACTCCAATATATTTATAAGCTTGATATATCAATTGCAACTCACACAATGATTCAAAATGATATACATAGTTACCACAAATCAACAATAGTATTATTAACTTCCTTATAAAATCCTTGAAGCTCAGATGTAATCCCTAAATGAGAATGCCCTCAGGAACCAAAGGGGTTTCGTCCTCTGATCCTAGTGACTATTGGGTTTCCATCAATAGAAGGATTTAGAACAAAAGTGTTCCAAAATATAGAAAAATGACATAATAATTCGTTACCTATTACATGAATTGATTCCCTACATTTGTATGTTAATAATTTCCCTTAAGGAATAGGTTGAACTTGAGTTAAAATAGCAACAAATCCTAGAATTTGAATTTCTCATGCTACACTAGGTTGGCCTTAAGCCCTGGAAATTAGATTCTTTTGGAGTTAGTGTTCCACCTTGCAGATGTTACACCCCAAGCAATATTCCCTATTTACTATTACCTGTTTTGGTTAAATTGCTTGAATAAATGAATGTGTTTTATGAATCCTTATATGAATATGTTTAATGAATATTGAATGGAAATATGATGAATGAATGATTGATGCAATTTGATATTTAATAATGTTTCTAACTATGAAATGTATGATGCATATGATGATGTTGTGTTTGGCTAACTACTATTATGATGTGCCAAGTTGAGTGCAGGAACAGGTTCGATTCTCTAAAAGAGAGGGGAAGTATCACTTAGGAGAAGAACTTGGTCTGGTAACCCTCGACGAGCCTAACTGAGGATTCACATACTCACATCCTAACTGGTCACAAAGAGTCAAGTTAGTTGTAGGAAAAGGTAAGTAATCTTTGTTGAGAATATTGTGATTGAGAATTGTGATTAAGTCTTGATGTCATGTGTCAGTCTTTCCTTGTATGCTTATTATGGTATCGATGAGATATATGCATAAAACTTATATATGTGTGTGTGTGTGTGTGTGTGTGTACATGTCTATGGTAGACTCATACATGTGAATGAATACATACATGATTATACGTAGGTAGATGTACCTATGCATGCTCATGGATGGATCACCCATATGCATGGGAATACTGAGTGGACTAAATTGACATATATATCATATATATGCATCCCATGTATGTATGCCAATCGATGGGATTGTATGAATAAGTGTTTTTATAAAATATTGAAATGAAATTTTGTATATATGTATATGTGGTATATGTGTGTGTGTAATGTTATAGTAACACACACATATATATATTAATATATATATATGTATATTTATATATAATCGTATATATATGTATATGCAAAATATTATTCTTTATATTTATATATTGTATAATATGTTTGTTAATGTATTTGGTAAACCTTATGAAATATATATATTGATATATATATATATATATATATATATATATATATATATATATATATATATACATGGAATAAAGTTATTAAAATAAACCACAAGCACATAAGATAGTGTTGATCATTATTGTTAATAATATGCAGCAAGGCATATATTATATGATGGGGTGCATGAAGCTTAAAGTGTAGCTTTAAGAGGGATAAATTCCAATGCATAAAGTAAATATGGCCAAGTCAAACTTAAAACGTAGCATGTAGGAAAACTTATCGTTGTGTAAAACATTCTAGTAGGGAACTAAAAGTTGTTTGAAACATGAGAATATGTCAACAGTTCATACCTGAGAAATTGGTCCCAAGTAACAAGAGGTGGTGCCATATTTGATGGAAGTTGGAACATAAAATAAGTCTTAATTTGAATTTGAATAAGCCTAAAAATAAGTGTTTAGACTCAGTCAAGTACAAACTTGGCAGCATATTGCAATGGAATTTGAATTAGGAAACCTGTTTTGAGTTTGTTGTCCCAAATATCAAGTCAACTCATCCATAAGGACTGTCATGTGATGCAAACTTGTGAGTGAGTCATTACATGAGGAAGAAAGGTGGCAAAAATACTTACTTGTTTGTAGCCTTTAGTTGCTCACTAATTAGTATAAATAAAGGTGCCCATTCTACCAATTGCTACACTTATCATTCTTATTATCTTGATGTTATTTTATTGTGAGTTGAGAGTTATTTTGGTATATTGTATTTCTGATTGTTGTGAGATTTAGTGAGAACATAGAAGAGGGTAATCAAGTGAATCTTGGAGGAGATATCAATCGATCTTGAGCATTCATACTAGGAAGGAGTTTAATCAATTGGAGCTTTATACAGGAATCTTAGTTTCTATACCTTTGTCTTTATGTTGGAAAGGATAAATTAGTTTATTTAGTATGTTGGGAAAAGAGTTTTTTTGAATATGTTGCGGTGTTTGTTTGAGATTGCTTGTTTCATGGTTATGTAATATGTTGTAGAACCTATCTTATTAGTTATATTTTTATGTACCCTATATATGGGAGTTTATTTAAGTGAAACATATTTATACTGTGTGTAGTTATCATCACTATATGTAGGATGTCTATTCCAGATGTATGTAGCATTATGCAAGAAGTTTCTTTATTCACTTTGGTAGTATAGCTATATTATTATATGATGATATATGGGTTATTCCTAGGATTGGTCAAATCCGTGGGAAAGGGGGTAAGCTAGTTATAGAGTATAGTGGCCATTTTAAACCAAATCGAGCTAGGAAGGTCGGTGAATGTGTGACGTCTACTCTAAGTTAAGGGTGAAGGAAACTCTGGCCAAAGTAGTGTAAGTAGCCATTGTTTACACTATTGGTTTCACTGTGATTCAGGATTATGTACTAGGCATGGGATGTTCATAAATGTAAGTTGCAACCACTGTATGTTAGTCTAGAAATGTATAGGACACAACACCAAGCTCATAACAGGCTATTGTTATGAGGTTACCAAACCAATCTCTTTGTCAAAGGGTAAGGCCATCTTACCACTTAGATAGATGTGCAAGGGACCGCAATAAGCATGTGGTTGGCAGAAAAGCGCTTAGGTGATGCTTCTCTTCATTAGTTGACAACCAAGATTTGAGGGGGAATTCCTGGACCATTGTACTTTATAATTTTTGTAAGCTTGTTTACGTTATGTATGTAATTTATATCCATTGAAAATATGAAATGTCATATGGAAATTATGTATCATCATTATTTAAATCAATCAAAGGAATTCTTTTGTATGCAATGGGAAACTTTGAAATATCATTTCCAAAATATTGCATTTTATTGAAAAGATCAAAAAGGGAAAAAAATTTATTAGCTCTTAAAGGAGTACAGCGTCCCATAACCAAACTAACATATAGATTAAAAAACATAAGAAATAATTACTATAAGAAAAAATAGATTAATCAGTACGTGGTTTGTCAGAAGCTAGGTTCTGGCTTTGGAACTTATGTAGCACTGTGTTTTAATCCCGGCATTGTGAGATCTGTCTTGAGAGTTCTTGTGCTTTGGGAGTGGCCATCATGTTGGGATGGTGCAGAGAATTATGTGGGCTGATGAGGCACTACCCAAGGATACAGAAGGAGAAAGAAGAAGCCCTTGTTAGGTACCATTAGAGGGGCCAAATCCCATGACAATGCCATTTGGTGTGAGACTATCGGTCCTAAGCCCTTTTAACCTTCAGAGAAGCGAAGTATGAAAGGAATGAGTGCCGGTTTCAACTGCATATCTATAGAGCAAAGTCGAAATCTTTATCACTTTCTAAGGATATGCCCTCTGTAATAGTATTTATTCTAATAATATTATTTGGGACCTGGGTTATACCTATGGCTGAAATTATTGCAATAGCCTCAAGTGGTGAATCAAAGGAATATGTTCCCCAAAATTATGTGTTTGAGGATAGGTCTAAAGGATATTATCCTTATTATGAAGATAATGAGCAAAAATATAAGGGTTATACCCAACGAAGTTATGTATCAGAAAGCGAATTTGAGGGATACTCTCCCTTAGACTATTTGAATAGTCATTCTATATAAACTTAAGGATATTGAAATCCTTCATCAATTTGAAATAAAAACATGTTTTTGGAAAAACTTGTGTAAAAGTTCTTTATGATATTCTTTATATGAATGATTTTTCTTTAATGCTTGTAGAACTTTAAGTAAAATTTCTTAGATCTAATTAAATGAAACCTCTAGGTAAACTATTCTTGGGAAAATGGTTAGGACACAAACTAACATTGGGGGAAGTAAAGAAGTAGGACAAGGTACTGAGAATGTTGATGCTAAGTTGGACCACATATTGTCTATAATGGATGAAACAAGATAAAGGATAGGAAACCTCAAACAGGAAGCAAGGGGTAAAGAAAGAGTGGAACAAGAAGTCCCAAATAATGATGAGGAAGTGCATCATACTGAAGAGGAAGGGGAGAATTCTCATGATCACACCCATTCTAGTGAACAAGAGGATGAGGAGTCAGTCGAAGTCGAAAGGAACTAAAAGGAAGCGATTGGCCAATGAGTTGTCCCATGACATGAAGATCACACCTCCTAAGTTTGAGGGTAGTGCTATTGGGGATGCGACTAAAGCATGGCTTTTGGATATGGAAAAGTACTTTGAGATTATAAATTACTCTAAAGTCACTAAAGTTGTATGGGGAGCTTTCCAATTGGTAGGTGAAGCATCCAACTAGTGGATGAATAAGAAAATGGAGTTAGGACTTAGTTCGTTGAGGCTGACATGGAGCGAGTTTGTAGAGATTTTTCAAAAATGGTGGTTACCACAACTCTTCTATGATCAAAATTTCATTGATTCCTAGAATCATAAGCAAGGATATTCTTCAGTGAATGAATATTGGGAAAAGTTCACCCACCTCTTGAGGTATGGCCCCATGTACCAAAAGGACGAGTGATTCCAGATAAGGAAGTTTATTATGGGTCTTAATGCTCACATAGGTGGTGAAGTAGATGTACATGGTCTTGCAACCATGGACTTAGTGTATGAAAAAGCGATTAAGCAGGAACAAAATCTTAAGTCTATTTCAATCTATCGGGAAAGGAATAAAAAGAAGTTTAACTTGGTGCAAGCTAATCAAGCTCCAAGAAGACCCAATGAAGGGAAAAAAATTATGAAACAAGGGGACAAGGGACCTCAAAAAGGGTGGAATGAACCAATAAAGGAACCAAAGAGAGTAATTGTTGTATTGTTGTTGCACCAAAATATGTTGACTTCGCTATTACCAGGCCTGGCTGAGTTAATGATCCATGTCGTTGGTTGCAGTCCATATCAGAATATAGGGGAGTGCTGACCAACTACCAACAATCTCCCCCCCTCAACATTGCTGGGGGATTTTATGGCCTAATACCTTTGGCTCGATACAGTGTGGCTTATAGTTGTCATTGCACCAAGATCAACCTATTAATTCTTGATACAACTACTAGAGTTAACAGATCCATGGGAGGCTGTTAGTCCATGTCACGAATCCCAAGGGGGTTGCAAAGTCCTATTTTGTCACCTTCTTCTTTGATTGGGCATGTACTTGATTTGATTGTGGAATCTTCATCTTCAGTGGACAAGGAGACACATGAAGCTTCGAAGGGCTTGTCATCATCACCCACATATTTCTTCTTTCAACAGTTCCTATCTAGAATGGGAAGCGATTCCAATATTCCCTGGCCACTTGGTTTTGTTTTCTTCTAAAAGGAAGATTGGTTGTTTGTTGACATTGGATTATGTTTTATCTTTAGGCACTTACCATTTTGGCAGGTGATTACACATTGTGGGGGGCTACATAGTCTCTCTCTTTCCCTCTTATAGGGGGCTGTTAGTTATAGTAATCCTATATGTTGGTTAGTGTACATGGGGGTATCATGGAGTCCTCATCCTTCCTCTCCGCCCGTTGTTTCTTTCTCTCTTTTGGGAGGAAGTTTGTCCATTGTTTCTCCTTTTTCTCCTGACGTGATTTATTTTCCATTTATTGCATGGTGCCCTAAAATGGCCTTGTCGGAACTGTTTTCCATCTTTTTGCATCATTTGTCAATATTCTCCCTAAGGTGCGCCGAAAGGGGGTGTTAGTATGAGGGTCCTTGAAGGTTTTGGTACCCTAGTAGTTTATCTTACTATAGGGACAGGAACTTATCACATTAAGGTTTACTTAGGGATATCAAGATTCTTTTCTAAAGCTTAAATTGATTTGGCTTTTCAAGTACTTACATCATGGCTTTTATGCGTTCCCTGGTGGATTGGTTTGTTGGTTGTCCACGTGTCAAAAGCCAGGATTCGGGCATGCGTCTGTAACCGTCTGTTTCCTGCGCGCCTATAAGGAAGGTCATTGTACTCATATGTAAGATACTTCATACCTCATCATCATTTTTATATGTCTTAATATCAAGAAAGCTCATATTCTTGCATACTCTCTTATAGAAGGTTTTCATTATTTTTGTAGGTGGTATTGGGTATTGAGTTAATCTTCAACTCTTACATCATCATCATTGAAGGCCAATTGAAACTAAGCAAGAAATTAGTTTCTCCCTAGTTATTTCATGTCATTTAAATATCTACAAGATTTTGATACTGTGTACCTTTTCTAGCTTCAATTTTCCATCTTCCAAAACCAATCATAGGAAATGATACCTAAGCTGGATATGTTTAGTCTTAGAATGAAGGGTCGAGTTCTTTGCAAGATCAATGGAACTCTAGCTATCACTATACAACCTGCTATCCTCTTGCTTCTTTCCCAATTCCTTCGTAAACCTTTGTAACCAAATAATTTCTTTACCAGCCTCTGTAGTAGCAACATACTCTGTTATTGTTGTTGAAAGTGAAACAACCTTTTTCAACCTTGAAATCCAACTTACCATTGTTCCACCTACAATAAAAACATACTGTGTGGTGCTTCTCCTACTATCTGTATCACTTGTTAGATCTGAATCAACATATCCCTGTAAAGTAGAGTTGAAACCTCTAAAACATAATGCCTGAGTAGTAGTACCTCTCAAATACCTAAGAATCCACTTTATTGCATTCCAATGTTCCATTTTTGGATTGTTCATATACCTTCTTACAATTCCTACTACACATGCAATATTTGACCATGTATAAACCATGTCATACAACAATCTACCAACTGTTGATGAGTATGGAACCTTGGACATGTATTTTATCTCTTCTCGTATCTTGGGACACAACTCCTTGTGTAGACACTGAAAAATGTCTTACTCTATGAGCATAATTTTTCTTGGTCTTCGTCTTCGCATAATTCAGTAATTTTAACTATTTAATTATTATTCTTGATCGCATTCCTCTATTAATTAAATAATTTGTAATTATTTAATTAATTCACTCCTTAACCTTTATTCTTCTATGATCAATTAAATAAAATTAATTATTTCGCTAACACCCCCTTTCTTTTTTTTAATAAAAGGGGGTAAAAAATTTATTGAAATCAAGAACTAAACAGTACACAGGGACTAGGGAACACGCCAGCTCCCAAGAAAGAAAGCACAAAAACACCCAACTAAGACAGAAACCACCATTCACACCGTCACAAACACCTTAACCATCCATATCCTTAGTGATGACCCTCTCCAATTCATGACAATATTCAAGGGACAATTGTACCCATTCCTCAATCTTCCAATCCTCAACATGCTCTGAAGCCCACTTAGCCAAACAATCCACAACCCTATTCCATTCACACGGAATGTGTACAAAAGACACCACTTCCAACATAGAGCACAACTGCAAAATCTATCGAACCACCAAGGCAAGATACCAATTAACCTCAACCACCTTACGCCCATGCAATAGATTAACAATAATATGTGATTCATATTCACAGATAATCCTACACCAACCCAAAGCACAAGCACACTCAATAGCCATGATAATTGCCAACCCCTCCATAAGGTTGTTAGAATTTTGTCCTTTGTGAATGGAGAAAAAGAAATCAACCAAGCTAGAAATATCTCTTCCAACTCCACCAATCCCAGTAGGCCCAAGATTACCCCTAGAGGAGCCATCTGTATTGATCTTCAGAACATCCATTGGAGGAGGCAACCATCTTCCAACCCTTTGAACCTTCTTTTTAGCCCGTCTACCTCTTCTGACACAAGTAGAGATAGAAGTCAACCCCTGTAAGCTCAATATATTCACAATCTTGTCATCACTCCTTTCTAAAGGATAAGCCACTTCACATTTGGCCTCTATAGTCTCTTGGATCATACCAACAATTATGTGCCAAACTTGTTGAACCATTAGCCTATCTCCACGAAAAATCCTATGATTCCTTTCCAACAAAATTTCCGAAAGGAGGAAAGTAGGACCGATACACCACACAATCTAAAGGAAAGAGGTCTAAGAAGGTGGTCTTCCAAGACTGCTCTAGAACTCAACAACATCCCCTTTCTTCAATAATTAAATAAATCATTATTTATTTAATTATTTGTCTTTTATCTTTCGTTTATAGTCAAATGATAATAATTGTTATTTTTTGATCTTTTTCCTATTCCTCTATAATTAAATAATTGTCAAAATTATTTAATTATCTAATGACTTTTCTTTCCTCCATTAAATAATTAACTTAAATTAATTATTTAACATCCCATATCCATTTTCCCCATTTAATTAAATTGATTTCATAAATTATTTAATTAAATGACCATTTTCTCCCACTTGCCTTTTTCTCGAAATAAATAATTTGGAAAAATTATTTATGCTCCACTTGTCCACAGATTCCTCCTCATGAATTAATTGATTTCAATTTTTAATTCCTCCATTTTCTTCCTCTACTATCTCAGTTGTCGATTGACTTTGGGCTCTTTCTAATCTTGGCCATCCATTTTGTAACCTCCACTCTTTTGTGTTGCATGTCTTCTCATCCGTCAATCTTGGAATCTTTCTAGAAGCTTGATATTGATCATCCATTTGAATGGATGTCTATAAAATAATCCTTCCTCCTCCATTTTTGATTTAACAACCACTTATCTCTGACTTTCATGATCACTATTCGTAGGTATTTGTACATGTTTAACTCAATCTGAGGGTATATTTGCAAAGGCAGATTGAGGAGAGACAAGAGAAGTTATTCAACTTCAAATGTGGGGAGTGCTTTTACTTGAATGCTTTCATTTTTCTCATGCTATTTTGTTTTCTCTTGTTTAGATTGGGTTATTAGCTTAGAAGTGTTGTGGTTGTGACTAGAATCTAGGTTGCTTGATTGTTACTCATATTACACCTTAGTAAATTTGAAATGGGTGGGGAAAGGTGTGTTAACTAATTTAGCATCCTACATTTGAAATATTTCAACACCTTATCTATGTACTCACTCCAAGATAATGTTAATTTGTGATTTTTCCTGTCTCTTGTTATTCTCATACCAAAGGATTTGCTTTGCAACCCCCAAATCCTTCATCATAAATGAATTGGATAATTTTATTTTCAATATATTTTATATATTTCATGTTGGACCAATGACATGTCGCATATACAATATAAGGATAATATGGCTCATTGTTTAATCCTACTGAAATAAACACGTTGGTCCAAAATGGCACATCTACTACTTGGCCCCATTCACATTAAGCCTGTGGAGTTTTAAATACTACTGCACTGGGAATTGTTTTGGTACTTGAGTTCTTTTTGATTTGGTAAGTTCTTAAATACCATTTGATGGCCAAATTGACATAGCAGCATGCGAGGCAAGTTGGTCTAGTTTACCTCTCTTGAAAAATACAAGCGATCATTAAAATTGATCATCAACAAGGTCTTAGATGTTTGGGTCACCAGAAATGTTACATTTGTTGTTTCCTTTCAAAGCGGAGTCAAAGCCAAGGCTACATGTGTTCGAGGGGGCCTGTGGTTGTGGGCTTTGGTTGTTTTGCAGATCCAAATTCCTACCCTAAGACTCTAACCAAAGGGATAAAGGCAAAGATAGATCGAGGAGACACACAAGAGAAAAGAATGGTAGACCATTTGGTTAGCAGAGCTATTACTCTTCAGGAATTCCCTGGCAACCTGGGGATAAATCAACACAGCCAATCAATACAAAGCCATTCATTCATGAAAGTTTTGACCATTAATAGTGATTTGTAAAATTCTGAATTTTGGATGAAAAAAAAGATGTAAGCTTTATATTCAGCGAGCTTTAGATGAAATGATTTAATAGAACAAATATACTTGGGAGTAACTTAAGGGCGGGTTTGAACCATTTCATTTCTCACGTGGTAAAACAAATAAATAGTATTTACAAATTGTCCAAAGAAACTTCATAGGTGTACATAAACCAATATCATCCGTGCCTCATGCAAACTAAAAGAAAATCATAGAAATGTATGTCCACCATCCTATTGCTAGATTCTAAATTGACACTCCAAAATGTCTAACTAATTTCCCTAAGTTTCCATAACCTTAAAGTGAGAACCAAAAGTTACACACCAGAAAGTAAAGAAGTAGCTTAGTAATTGCATAATTACCTCCAAAACCAAGACATCAAAAGTTGTAGCTTTTGTATGCATGTCATTCTTCTCACAAGAAACTTTCAGTTTCAGCTTTTGCTTGACTTCAGTTAAACTCAATGAGCTTTAGTAAATTTTTAATTTCCAATTCCACTTTGAGTCCTTCATCTTGCATGATGTAAAACGACATCCTTCACCAAAAATCACTCCAAGTGGGACCACGAATCCTTTAGTTCATTGTAGTTTGATAATCCTTTTAGAAAATTCCCCTCTTTGCACCTAGTTTTGTAAATCGCCTCCAAGATTCTTTTACCAATTTCCATTTCAAAAGGGGTACCTGTAAAGCATCACATGAATTAATTAATTTGTATGATTAATTTAAAAAATACATTAATTTTCATTTTATCCCAATTGTATGTGAATATAATAAACTTTAAATAATCACAATTGAATAATAATAAACCCCCTTTTTCCATTTAATATTATTTTAAAATAAAATAGCATTAAATGATATTTTGCATAGAGTTATCCTGGGAGCACCATTTACACTTGGATCATTTACACATACACACAATTAATTAATTCATCCAAAGATTGAATCACAAAGATTAATAAATTAAAAGATATGAATCATTAAATCCGTCTACTGAATTGATAACATATCTATCATGCCCCTTCAACAAAGTCAAACATCTCAAGGTATGCTCACAACCAATACACTAGAATTGCATCTTTGTTGTATTTTTTTTATCCTAGGAGCACCATTTACACTTGGATCATTTTTCACCATGGTATGACATCTCTTTGAAGTATTTGTTACACAATTTATGCTAAGTCCTTGCTTCATATTTTATGCTTTGACAAAGAACCCAACCCTTATTTAAAGCTCTCATTCCTTGGGGCAATACTAGAGCTCTAGGGCACCATTGATGTGCAAACTACGTTTCAAAATAAGCTGCAAAATTTGCACATTGGATCCTTGTGTCAATCCTGTTTGACAGGACAACTATTTCTTCACTATTGGATATCATGAACTCGAGGGAAAGAAAGTTCCTCTAAAGAAACCGTTACTGGTTCTTAGAAAACACAAAAGAGTTGATATAAGATATTTGGATGTTAACTTCAACATTCTCGAAGTAAAGCATTCAACTATAGAATATGAAGTTATTGGCATCATCAAACAAAATATCCTCTTCAAGACAAGGCCAAAGGCACTCATCTCGAGTACTATCTTCAACCAACACTTCATGGAAAAAATTATCACTGAAATAACCCTTGCTTCATCTTTGTACGCATTCCTTTTAGGGTAGTTGCAATGATATGATTTGTAACAAATTCCTTCATACCCTTTGATGCTTGGATGGATGTCCAAAAAGTTGTGGGTTCAACTTACACAAGCTACCATTTTCATTTATTTTGGAACCTTGTAAAACTTGCTCAAAGAAGACCTACAATCTGCCAATCTGAATTTGCTTTAAAGTTTCTAAACTCATTTCTACCAAATAATTTTGTACATAGCCTATAATCATTTCATTCCATTGAATACCATATATCTTGTTACGTTTCCTCATGGATGACACTTTCATGCCTTCTCTTTCTTTTTCTCTGCCCTTCAAGGTATTCCAATTTGTGCACAACCTACAATCAACACATTTCTATGAGAAAACTTCATTTGAGGCATTTTGTTATTCAATTTTTCACCCTTGTGTCTCCACTTTGTTCAATAATTCTCACATTCACCCTCTATTTCCAAGCTCTATCTCAGCACACGAATGGAGGATTTTTGTAAAAGTTGTGACTAGTCTAGCTTTACACAAAGGATTTCCATTTGTTCAAGAGTTCCAAAAAAATATTCAATGAATTCACTTGTTCGTGTATATCTCACCATGCTTGTATCTCATGAACCTTCCTTTCTTCGAACATTTTGTCGAACAGTTCACATGTGCACTCCATGATGTTGAATGACTGTGTGAGTTCTTGAACAACAATTAATTGCATTTGCTTGAAAATCCCTTGAGTTTGCACCAAATTCCTTTCACAACCTTAAAGACCTTTTTGTTGCTTCCCATTTTAGCATGAGCATGGGCGAGATGAAATCGTTCGATAACTACAAATGCATCTATTCTTTAATTTCCTTCTAAGATTAGCTTCCATCTATGCACAATCAGACAATTTATAGCACCTTATTCTTTGCTTCCATCTTTTGCATTCATGTTATGAGCCTCCCCCCATGTTGTGCTTTCAACAAATCCATTTTATGCAAGTTTCGCAATCATTTCACTCCATGAGATGACATTTACTGAGGAGTTCCCAATCAAACAACTCTCGTGCCTTGTTAGTCTTTGTTTCCACATTTTTTTATTCCTATCAACACAGGCACTGAAACTTTCAAAATCTGACCCAAATCTGCATTTCTATACTGGAAAATATTCATACCATGTTCTAAAGCTTCGATTTGTGGAAGTTGGTTCCACCCCTATAAATGCACCTGTTTGTAAACCACTCTCTCCAATAAACAATGAGAAAAATCCAGCTTCCTCTACTTGGTGCACCCAATCATTTCATTTGAAGCAATTACAACTTTTTCAGGCATTCTATCATTTACGTGCCCTGCTGCTAGATCGTCAAAATTGACAATCTTCTTAATGTTGAGTTGCATCTCCCTTACAATTTTGAACTTCACATTTGACTAAAAGGGAGCGAGAAATTTCATTGAGGCATTCATTCAAAACCTTCTCATCAAGCCATGCATTATAAAGAATTGTTATATTTTTTATTACTCAAGTCTTTCAAAATCCATTTATCCTCAATGCTTCAATGGATGTCAATATGATGTCATCATGGCACTGTCAGATAGTCCATGCACCTTATTTCCTTTGCAACTGAATACATTCATGAAACTTCATTTCTTTGAGGTAGTTCGTTGAACACTTCATGCAATGAGATCCCCTGGGGCATTCAGTCAAACAGTTCACATACATGCTCTCTGTTGGCATCGCCCTCTATTGTGAAAATCTGGCGTCTATTGTATTGACTCGAAAGTTTTTGAAGCCTTTTCAACAGACCATTTGTGCATAAATCTGTTGCCATTGCATTCCATGTGATCACATTTCTTTGAGGGTTTTGTCCAATAGTTTGCATAGCCTGTAGCCTAGCTTTCACATTTTGTAGGCATTTCTTCCTTCAAATAGGACGTTTAGGAGCGAAGATCGAAATGCAATGGCATGAGAAATCTTTTTTCTTCCATCTAGTGCCAATTTTTCTTTCGATTCCAAATTTTGAAAATACCTTTGCGGGATCAGGAATCGGGAATGCACTTGCACCTAGACATTAAAACTTTTGGTGCCAAGTTTTCACGAAGTTCTAAATCTCGACATCCGACGAGAATTTTTTTTAAGTTTCAAACTCTTTTTCTTTTAATGCGGAGTGTGGGGTAGGGTGATGATTTTTTAGGGATCCTTTTTATTTCTTTTTACTTTTTTAAAACTGTCTTTCAGGGTTTCACCCAAACCTGAACCTTTTGGCATTTAA